>BDUI01006969.1:75341-85569 GCA_002335545.1 Apodemus speciosus
TTTAAGAAACAGTTGGCATTCACTGTCAGCTGCAGCAACACACTGTGATTTTGAATGAATTAGGCAGGAATTCAAGATTACTACTCTCAGGAATGTCTCTCTCTCTCTCTCCCTCTCCCCCTCCCCCCTCCTCTTCCTTTCCCTACTCCCCACCCCCAACACTGTACTGCCCTTCCTCGGGTTTTCTTTGTTTTACTTAATATTCTTCTTGGCCTTATATTTAAACCCCTATGCAAGTAATGTTTTATATCTACATTTTTCAAAAAGAAATGTCATTTTAAGTGATTCTTGTATGTAGCAAGCATCTACTGCTTTTGTGAGTAAATGAATCAAGAATTTTGTACTGTGATTTGTATGCACTGCCCCAGTTCCCCAACTGTTGGAGCCTTGCTACTGTGAACCGCTGTAGTCACTGAAGTCATGACCACCAACCAGGCACAGAGGAACTGTGCAAGTCTCTCTCTCACCTGTAACGCCACATTGTCTGTTGTGGATGCTGACTCTGAATTAGTGTCACTGCAATTACATGTGTCTCTCTGGGCTTTGCCACAAAACTTGAGAAGCAGCTAGAATTTTCCCTTGTTCACCCAAGTAAGGACAATGTCTCTGCATTGATCTGAGTCTCACTGGTGGCTTGGTGAGCGGACACAGAGAACAGAAGGTCTACAGCTGAGGCTTGTCTCAGACCTCTTACCTTTTGCTTGAGTACACAATGCACCCTGCTTTCTGGCCCACTGGCCACAGTACTCCCAAAGAATAAAATTCACAGTGAAAGGAACGATTCTGCTAAAGGCATAAATTGTTTGAAGAAAAGACATATGATTAGGAATGAAAGATAGATACAAACCACAAAGTTCCTGAAATATTCTCAAATAATGTGACATAGAATCACTGATTTTCAAAGTGTTGATATTTCTTTGATCTTAATGCAGAATGTCCTGCTTACCTCTTGATAGAAGAAAATAATATACTTGAATATGTAAATGCCATTCAAACTCTTCTAATTTAAATAAACATCTACCTACAGTAATTATCTACTGAAGACAAGTTGCACATGACTATTAGGTTGTACTTGCCCTTTTGAATGGTGTGTTTTCTTTTCCTCCTTCTCAGAATGATGCCTGAATGTTCAGGGGAGGAGAGTGTACATGTTTCTGTAACTTAAGGAAAAGCCTCAGTTCCACATGCATCCCCTGGGTTCTCATTAGTCTTTAGTAAAATACTCTTTATCTTGCCTGGTCATTAGCAAGCTATTGATGGGTCTACAAGAGTATTACTTGTCACTGTTGTTGCCAATCATGAAGTGTTGATACAGAAACCTCTCATTATCAACAGCCCAAGTACCTGGCTCTGCTTTAAGCTGTTGAGACTTCTGGATTTTCTGTATGCCCTATCTTCATGTGTGAGACACTGCAAGTATTTGTTTGTGTAATTATATTATGCATTCAATTCTTCTTTATTGATTCTCTGCTTTGCCTTTTCACAGTATCTTGTAATATACTCTTGTCACAAGTGGAATGAGTTTTCCTATCTGGGAAGTTTCACATACTTTTCTCATTCTTATGATTGGGAATTAGAATATCAAAGCACTCTATGTTTCTCAGGAAGTAAAGCATCTTTCCCTTAATCTTTTACTTTCTAAATATTTCTACTATATTCTTATTCAAAAATTTATTTCCTTCCCAGTCTCAGGAAAGCTATTTTGTATCTTTTCTATTTTACAGCTTGTGATAAAATGTGGAATTTGTAATTCTATTGCATGGCTCTTGATATTTGGGAAGGATCATTTGAAATATTAAAAATGCATTCACTTACAGAAAACACATTCACAATTTCTTTTCAACAAAACTTCTCTTCTAACACTGAATCGCTCCCTGTGTACAAACAAAAAGATTTAATTTCTACCAAGTTAATGACTCAAATTCTTCATTGTCTTCACTACTGCTTCCCTAAAGTTATGGCAACCAGTGATTCAGATCATTAAAATTACGGAACTAGTGATATCAGAAATTGAAATTAAAATCCATCACACACACACACACACACACACACACACACACACACTTATGCACAGACACAGGGATCACCAAAAGTGTTTATTGAGATGAATTATAAGATGGCAAGTAGGCAATATTGAGAGTAGTTCAAGCGTCCAAATAAAAGATGATGGTATTGAAATGGGAAAGTGATGGAGTTGAAAATACTTGTGATATAGAAGTAGCTAGGTCTAAAGACTAGATATTGAGCATAGGAGAGTAGATCATTAATCATATATGATTTTCTACCTAAAATGGTGTTACTGAGCCTCTGCAGGTATTGACAAGCCTCAAGGAGCAGAATGGACCTCAATGTGGTTAACATGTTTATAATTGTGGGTGGGACTCTGGCTATCCCAATCCTGGCATTCGTTGCTTCTTTCCTCCTGTGGCTTTCAGTGGTGATAAGAATCTATTATAGGTACTGAAGGAGGACACTGGGCCTGCAAGTCAACCACACACACCATGAGGACTATCAGTTCTATTACTCCTTCTGGGGCAGACCAGGACACAAGCCATCTATCCTTATGTTTCATGGATTCTCTGCACCCAAGGATATGTGGTTCATCGTGGTCAAGTTCCTTCCTGCACTTGGTCTGTGTGGACATGCCTGGACATGAAGGTACCACCAGTTCCTCCCTGGATGACTTGTCCATAGTTGGGTAAGTTAGAAGGATACATCAGTTTGTAGGATGCCTTAAGCTAAACAAAAAGTCCTTTCACCTTATAGGCACCCGCATGGGTGGCCAGGTGTCAGGAGTATATGCTGCTTACTACCCGTTTTATGTCTGCAACCTGTCCCTCTTGTGTCCTGCTGGCCTGCATTATACAACTGACAATCGGTTTCTACAATGACTCAAAGAGCTAGAGAATTCAGCTGCCATTCAGAAGATTCACTTGATCCCATCCACCCCAGAAGAGATGAGTGAGATGCTCCAGCTCTGCTCGTATTTTTGTTTCAGGGTGCCCCAGCAGATCGTTCAAGGTCTTGTTGACATCTACATCCCTTATTAACAGCTTCTACCAGAAAGTGTTTTTGGAAATCATCAATGAGAAATTCAGATACTCTCTGCATGAGAACATAGACAAGATCAAGGTCCCAACATAGATCATTTGTGGAAAACAAGACCAGGTGCTTGATGTGTCCAGAGCAGACATATTAGCCAAGTCAATCACTAACTCCCAGGTAGAGGTTCTGGAAAACTGTAGCCATTCAGTGGTAATGGAGAGATGGAGGAAGACAGCCAAGCTCATTGTTGACTTTTTAGATTCTGTGCATAACACAGATAAGAAGAAGCTGAACTGAGGCCTTAGCCACAGCCTGCATTGTGCATGCAGCATCTACCCCATCCCCCAACCTGACACAGTAACCACTCTCAGGGATCCTGTCCCAAATGCAGTCAGACCACCAACGTCCCTGAGGAAGCCAGTTGCCTATCCTAGTATCCTTGGTTCCACAGAGCATCAGGGGTCAGAAGGAACTCTCCAAGATCCATTTTTCGAAATAGAAACCTAAATGGAACAAAAACAAACAAACAAACAAACAAAAAACAACAAAAAAGCACAACAAACAAACAAAACATCTAGCCATGAAGCCTACCAGAAGTCTTCAAGTTCATGTCACTGACAAGCCAGTGCTAAGAATCCACCCTGGACCATGATCATCAAGGACACTTTTTTAAAGACATTTCTCATACATTAAGCTTCATCTATTTTGTTATCGTTGTTGCTTCAGATGTATACTCTGCATGGTCAGTGGCTTTTTCTACAGGAGCTTTAGTCATCTACTGAAAACTCTTGTTTAGAACTAACTCAAGTTTTACATAGAGGTCCATGTGTGAATGCAGCCACCCAGTAGACCAGGGAAGAGACAGCTAAGTGTGGAAGAGGTTTCTGCCTCAAAGCTTAATACACAGGAGGCTGAAGCAGAAAGATCCAAGATCAAAGCCTGTCAGACAAGTACAGAGTGAGTCAAGGCCAGCCTGAGCTGCTGACTGAAAAGAGAAAAGAGAAAATGTTTCTACCCTTGTTTTAAATGTAGAAATCTACATGAGGAGACACTGTTTCACCTCAGTCAGTCCTAATAACTGACAAAGCAGTAGAACATACAGATTGATGAGTTTGGGTACCTACAGATCAAATACATCTTATTGACCACAATGAAGAACACCTGACTGGGAGGGTTCTATAGGACTAGGAAAGCAATAATGTTCTAGACTTCTATGTAATCAGACTGGAGGTCCACACCAAGAAGCTCATGGGCATCTTTTCTATTCTGCTGTTCTACTAAAAACCCTTGGAAGGAAAATACCAGTTTGTTAATGAAGTCTGTGAATTCAACGAACAAAAGTGTGATTGAAAAAAATGAGTCCAAATAGCTGTAAAAGAGACCACAATAATGTGAAATAAATTTACTAAGTCTAGGCTGGAAACAAAAGAAAAAGAAAACATCTATACACTTTAACTAGCTACCAAAAGCAAAGCATACAGATGAATATCAGACTTGATTTGCAGATAGTCAGTTATGCTTACTGACCAACAAAGAAGCAGTTGAAGGTGACTTTCAGACTTCTTACTCTTTAATGAAATGATGCTACCAAGAAAAAATATTTGAGCAAATGGTGAATGAGTAGAGGAAAATTATGTTGAATTGAATATGATGGAAATTTACTGATGCATTTTTATTGAGAAAGGCAATCATTCGAGTAACCTAAGTTGTAGCTTTCTTGGTAGTCGCAATATAAGCAGACGTTATAGGCAGTATACATCCTGAAACTATTGCTCCTAGTTTTAGGCAATACGTGTTAGTTTCTCAATACTTCCAGCCTGGCCAATCTTTTAAAAATAAAGTCAACAATTATTAGTTGCCATCTATCATAATGATTCCAAAAGAACCAGACCCATTTAGAAACTTTCCTGACATTGTCTAGGTCCAGATTCTCAATGGGAAAATATTTCCCAAGATCAATTTATTTTATAGCTCACTTCAGTGATATGTGACGGCTCTCAAATAATAAAAATGAATCATACCCTTTGAGAAAAATAATGTTTGCCTTTCACAAAACCTTCTGGTATAACAGATAAAGAACCATAGTGAAACAGTTATGAATCTCACTGATACAACTGTGAAAGTGTATTTTTTTATATTTATTGAATGGCTATGTGTTTGGTTGAAGATAATGGTGAAGAGAAGGAAGGAGAGCATTTCTCTTAATAAGGAGTGTGGGTACTAAGAATTTGACATGTTATCATTTCCTGAACTTTTTGTTTCTTCAGCTCATGAACTGGTTTATAGATAGTTTTCTATATGTTACATGCTGGAATAGATAGACTTACATACACATAATACTTTCTTGTGAGTAAAACAAAGTACTATTAATTTCTCACAGTCCTGAAGATGAGAAAATGTCAAATTAAAGGAGTGGTAAATACGTCTTAATTCATATCTCTGTTCACATTTACTTAGCTGTCTTGGTTCCCATATAGAAGAACACAAACTCCCATTATGAAAGCTCATATCCTAATCGCAATTCAAAGTCAGTCCTTAATATYACTTCCTTTTGTGGTGGCATATCAACTTGTAACTTTGGGGAGAAAAATAGAAAATAATCACTCAGTTGACAGCGTGTGTATTAACTTATTTATTCTCCAAATAAGAGGTCAAGATAAGCATTATTCTCAGGTTTGTAGTGATTTGGCAATTTGCCTAAGGCCATAAGCTTGTAAGAGAAATTCAGCTTTTCAATGTAAATCTATTTTGCTTCCAAGTTTATATGGTTAAATATAAAACTTATTCTTTCTATAACCAGGTTGATCAATCCAATCACTGGGTAAACCTTGAAAACAAATATTCTTGTATATCTCAAGTGGCAGAACCACCGCATCCTGCTAAGGAGCAAAGAAAGACCTACTGCAAACCACAACACTCCATACCATGCTCACTCCTGTCACAGCACAATGGAGTGGCACCAGAGGCAGACATCAGGAATGTTCTGTTACAACAGTAACAGTGAAGCTCAGAAGATGAATAACAATTTTAGAACATGTTTCAAAAGCTTTCAAAGGTAAAAAGATTCCCTCTTCTAACGTTTGTCCTTACAAAAAATGAAAGGTGATCAAGTAAGTACTTGTGTCTGTAGTTCCAAATTGAAAACCAGAAAGAAGATGAATGCCAGGGCACTCATAATGTGTCATAAGAAAATGTGAGTATCCCTAGTAAAACAATCTGAATATGAATCCATGACCTCATCAACCACAGCTTCCTCTAACTTCTACAGTTTATTTGACTTTGTGCTATTGAAATAGCACTTTTCTTTTGATCAAATTCATCTTCAAATTGCTCTCTGAAAAAACAATTTTATAAACAAAAGTTAATAATATTATCTTAGCTCAATTGAAAATTGATACTCCCTGCATGCCAGTAATCTGCAAACTACCATATTACCTCTAGTTCTTATTGTTTTCTGAAAAAATATCCTTATTAATTTATTCTCTAAACTGTGCTATATAATGACTTGTTTATTTTACTTCATCAAGTTTTGCGTAGCTAATACTACCTGTATTATTTTGCTATTACCAATTTGCATTATTTATAACTGGACATTATCATTGTCTATATTTCATATACAACCTTAAACACACACATGAATTCTATGATGTTCATATATATATGAACAGAAATTAAAAATTGTTCTCTCTCTTTTTCACACACACACACACACACACACACACACACACACACACACACACATACAGAAACACAGTCTGTAAAAATCCTCAATTAAGAGGTACTGAGCGAGAAGTAGACCAGATATTAAAAGTCTTCTGTGTCTATAAAGATGTTCAAGGCATTGTTGAGTCTGTCCACCCTTGATCATAGGCTTTTCAAGGCTTGTCTGTTTCCAGTCCACCTGCCCCCAGTTTGACATGAATGGATATATTGTTGTACTCATTGTGAACAACAGCAGTAGCATGTGCAAAGCTGGCTTTGTGAATTATGATGCTCTCTGGGCCATCTTCCCCTCCATCGTGGGCTGTCCTAAGCCCCAGGACATGGTGGTGGCTATGGGTAAGAAGGATTCCTACATGGGCAATGGGGCTCAAAGCAAGAGAGGCATCCTAACCCTAAAATACCCCATTGAACATGGCATCACTACCAACTAGGACAATATGGAGAAGATCTGGCACCACACCTTCTGCAATGAGCTGTGCGTGGCACCTGAGAAGCACCCTGTGCTGCTCACTGATGTCCCCTTGAACCCTAAGGCCAACCGTGAAAAGATAACCCAGATGATGTTTGAGGCCTTTAACACCCCAGCCATGTACATATTGCCATCCAGGTTGTACCATCCCTGTATTTTTTGGTCCTAACACTGGCATTGTGATGGACTCCAGAGACAGGATCACCAACACTGTGCCCATCTACTAGGGCTACGCTCTCTCTCATGCCATCCTGCATTTGGAACTGGCTGGCTGGGACCTGACAGACTACATCATGAAGAGCCTGACTGAGAGTGAGTGGCTACAGCTTCACCACTACAGCTGAGAGGGAACTTGTGCGTGACATCAAAGAGAAGATGCTATGTTGCTCTAGACTTCGAGCAGGAGATGGACACTGCTGTGTCCTCTTCCTCCCTGGAGAAGAGCTATGAGCTGCCTGACGGCCAGATCATCACTATTGGCAATGAGCAGTTCCGATGCCCTGAGGCTCTTTTTCAGCCTTCCTTCTTGGGCATGGAATCCTGTGCTATCCATGATACTACATTCAGTTCCATCATGAAGTGTGATGTTGACATCCACAAAGACCTCTATGACAACACAGTGCTGTCTGGTTGCACCACCGTGTACCCAGGCATTGCTGACTTGATGCAGGAGATCACTGCCCTGGCTCCTAGTACCATGAAGATCAAGATCATTGCTCCTCCTGAGCACAAGTACTCTGTGTGGATTGGTGGCTCCATCCAGGTCTCACTGTCCACCTTCCAGTAGATGTGGATCAGCAAGCAGGAGTACGTTGAGTCCGGCCCCTCCATAATGCACTGCAAATGTTTCTAGGTGGATTGTTACTGAGCTGCATTTTATACCCTTTCTTTGACAAAACCTAACTTGCACAGAAACAAACAAACAAACAAAAAACAAAAACAACAGCAACAAAAAAACAAGATAACATTGGCATGGTTTTGTTTCTTTTTGTTTGTTTGTTTTTAATTTTATTTTTTAAACTTGGTTTGTTTGGGTGCTTTTGACTCAGGATTTAAGAACTAGAATGGTGAATGTGATAGAAGTCAGTGATACATCTGACTTCTGTCACATTCTGAACATCTCCAAAGTTCTCTAATGTGGCTGAGGACTTTGATTGTACATTGTTCCTTTGTTTTTGTTTTTAATAGTCATTCCACATATCCATAAAATATATGTCTACAGAAAGTCCCTCAACCTCCCATAAGTCACTCCCACTTCTGAGAGGATGATGGCTAAGTCCACGTTCTGAGGCCACACTGGGCATATGACAGTATTGCTTCTGTGTAAATTATGTAGTGAAATATTTTTTAAATACCTTCTACCTTAATACTTCTTCATTTTTTTGTTTTTAATTTCTGAATTGTCAGCCATTGTAATCCTCTTCTTTTTGCACCCCCCTCCATTTGATGTGTGAAATGTTTGGACTTCATGGTAGTGGGTTGAGGTGTTGAGGAAACCTGTAAAATGACGAGATCATTTTAATAAAAGTAGACACCTTTTAAAGACAACTTACAAACTACCAAATGATAAAATGATGTTCAAGGACATTCTGAGCTATATGAAATGTTATTTCAAATAAAGATGAGAAAAGGTTTTTCAATGCAGCATTATGTATTTTCTGAAATCTGTAGTTTCAGATGAGAGAGTTAGGTCAAAGTTTCCTACTATGTAGTCCTGGACTTCATTTTAAGTGTCATTCACTCAGTAAGTTCTTATTGTTACTATTATGTATATGGCTATGTATGAGTAAAGCCAAATGAACCATATGCAGTCTCAATCTGAACATCCTATGATTACATTTCCTTTTTCATCTTAGAAGAGATTTGCTTCAGGTGTCTGTATCTACAGCTAATTTAGAGAAAAAGTTTGCTTCTGTATTGAATCAAGTATAAACCTATAGAAAGAGAGAGAAGCTAATTTAAAACCTGATATTCATGATATACCACACCAATTGATGTAGGCTTTCCAGGATAGAAAGAAGATGACCATGAAAACTCTTTGGGACATAAAAAGTAAGAGGGGGGTTTACCATAACTTTGGTTGTTTCTCTAAAAATAAGCATTTTCTGTTTTGATAGAATACAGCTGTACTCTTTCTGCATAAAACTGCATGTAAATATTGTTGATTAGTTTAATTTACCATCTAAGGGAGCGAGAAGTTTGCTTTGACAGCAATGACCTTTGGATTGTTATGACTCATTTAGAGATGATAAGGAAACCATAAAAGAATAGACTGTGACATATCAACCAGCATCTTATAAAATACATTACTGTTTTATCTCTGTATGAGTCATTGCTGCAAACAACAAACAGCAGAGTTGAAATATTGCTGAAGAAAAGACTCTGAAAGTAACAACTTCTAAATATCTTATATAAAACACCTTTCTCAAGTATCTGGCTTGGAGAAGATAAGCAAGAAAAATTTTGATAAACAATTATTTTTGATAATCATGTCCTTGAATAGAAGTAATAGAGACTTGTGCTATAGAAATCACTTAAAACTGAGAAGTGCAGTAGGATGGCCCATGCCTGTCTTTTCAAGATTTGGGGGGTGTCAGACAAGGCTTCTAATAATTATATTAGGAAGAGTATGACTTCTAACAATGTGTTTAAGCACTAAAATTCTTACTAATTTATGCATCAATATTTTCAATTGTTTTCAACTTTGAACTTGCTGTTGAGGAAAAAAATGTCTATTTACAGAATTGAGTTTAAAATAAAAATAGCACAAATAGCAAAAAATAATATCAGGATAAGTTTTGAATCTGTGGCTCATTAACTTGAGACCCTGGCTGTGAATTATTGAGTCTTTTTTTTTATTGAATAATGTCTTCATTTACATTGCCAATGATAAAACCTTTCCAGATTCCCCCCTCCCCAAAGACCCCAACCCCTCCTCCCACCCCCTGCCTCCACATATATGCCCTTCCACCAGACACACTCTCACCTCCT
>BDUI01006972.1:16530-29103 GCA_002335545.1 Apodemus speciosus
TATTTACTCAGACGACCTAAACCATTAACCCAAAGCTTTTGGGCTTAAGGCAACTGTGAGGAAAGGCTCAGAGAGGATAATTTATCAGCCTGGCATAAGGACAAGGGAAAGAAACCCCACAGCAGGGCACTGGAGTCATCTTCAGAGTCCCTCACTCACAGTTGGCACTGAATGTTGGCTAGGACAGCTGAGACAACTATATATGGGCTCTCCATATGTCTGGGCTTCCTCACACGTGGAGGTTGGGTTCTAGGGGTGAACATAACACATGAGATAAACGAGAGAGCTGGAGAGAAAGGGAAATTGTATCCTTTTATGATCTCTCCTTGAAATTTGTGTAGCATCATCCCACTACAGTCTCTTAGTTGGGCAAATCACAAGCTCCTTTAGGTTAGAAGGGTGATACGATGGAGTCTCTTGATACAGAATGACAATATTTCACAAGAATCCACAGGAGTGATTAGGATTTCCTGACCACTTTTGAGATTATAATCTGCCACAACCTGTAACAGCACTTCTAGAGGAAAATCCATATTCCACCTGGAGGAGCAGAGCGGCACAGTGAATGAAGACAGGATTTGGGAGCCRATCAACAGAGGTTCCTTATAAACTTTGGTGACACTGGAAAATTTATTATGTTCTCTGCCTCTCTGCTTCCTCATTTAAAAAAAAAAACTGGATGTTTCAGGGGGAAATAGCTACTATGAAAAGAACTTAGATGTCTATATAGCTTCTTTAGAGTTATCTATTATTATAACAACATCCGGGATACACCTTCTCTAACCCTGAAAATGCTCTTATCCAGCCTCTTGGATGGTGCTGGCATTACTGGCAGAGGCTTAGACAACTGAAAAGAGGTCAAACTATTGAGTGCTTAATGTCTGCTAATTTCTATCGAAGGGAGTTGATTCCAAAACCCCATGAGATAGGTACTAGCATTGTCCAAATGAGAAACAGTGACTTTGGTTAAAAAAAAAAAAAAGAACCAACACAAAGTGGTAAAGACAGAATTTACACTCAGACTGACTTAGGAGAAGCTGGAGTCCCTGGGGGCCTGTGTGAAACAGCGTTTTTTCTCAAACCAGATTTGTGAATGAATGAAGACAAAACGCATTGTATTCCACCATCAGAACCCAGGTCTTCTTACTGAACCAGAGAGCCTGTTCTTACTGGTTAACACAGAAAAYATGGGAGATATTTGGGTACCAATGTAAAGATTATTTCTAAAGAGAAATGTGGGTCCTATCCTTTAAATAACTCCGAGTATTGGCATAAGAGTAAATTATTTTCTTGGTCACTTATGTCCTGAATGAGGGACAGATAACCTTTGGCCCACTGGGAACAGGCTTGACATACTCACCTGGTGTCTCTGATTCAATCAGGTGAAAAGAACTTGCTCGCCAATCTCCTTTGCTAGCTATTCAATAGCCTCCTCTTCTACAGTTTGATTCTGGAGTAGAATCTCATATTTTCCCGGGTTTTTGACTACAGCAAACTGTGTCCATGAGGGAAGGAATCCTGGTTTTTTTGTTCTCTATCCAGTTAGATTATAAGTGTGGGGACTGACTTATTTTTTCCGCATAGTATCTCTCACGTCTAGTCCAATATTGGTAATAGTAGRTGTTCAGGATTTACTGGCTACATCAAAGGCTGAAGGCTCAGTCAGGACGTCAGAGCYACGACAGCGCTATGTTCCAATGGTAGACACCATTCAAGGGTCATGGCAAGGAGGGACCCAAAATGCCTGAAGTAATATGATGCCTACAGAAGCCACCGAGTAAGTGACYGAGACTTGACTGATCCTGCTGCAGCTGACCCAGGGTGACATGGGAAGGCATGGGGTGACATCACTTTTGTGGAACACTATTTTGTGCCTTCAAGATTATCRTGGAACTGATCTGTGGTCTACGGGAGTCCCCTTAGCATGCAGTCATACTCTTTGGCATTATGTCCAACACACGTGTATCAGAAATAGAGACATTTCAGAGTCATCATTTAAAACATTTACCTTGACGGAATGGTTAATTTTGATTGTCAGCATGTCAGGATCTAGGATCACCTAGGAGACAGATGGATCTATGGGCACACCTGTGAGGAAGTAGTTGCCAGACTGGGTAGGTCAAGGTGGGAAAATCCATCCTACTGTGGGAGGCACCATTCTATGAGCCAGGGCCCTGGACTAAATAAAAATGGAGGAAGCAAGCTGAGAAACAGTATTCATCTGTTTCCTGATTGAGGATGTAGTGTGACCAGCTGCCTTGTGGTCCTGATGTCATCCTGTCCTTGCTGTGATGGACTACACCCCTTTAACAGTGAGCTAGAATAATACCTCCCCTTGTTTGTTGTTTTGTGTTTGTGTTTGTATTGCTTTGTTTTTTGAGATAAGTTTTCTCTGTGTCTGGCTGTTCTGAACTTGCTTTTTAGACCATGCTGGCCTCAAATTCATAGAGATCCGCCTGTCTCTGCCCCCTGAGTGCCAGGATTAAAGGTGTGCGCCACCATGCCTGGCCGCCAAATCCTTCCCTTTGTTGGGTATTTTTTGTCACAGCAACAGTAGCCAGTACAGCTGCTTAAGGATGATGTCCAGGCCTTGGCTTTGCTGGAGTTGCTGAGCAGAACTCACAGACAGTGAAAAAGCCTCCGATTAAGAAAGGCAGCAACTGGAATATCTTTCTTATTAGCAATTTTTTGCCTGAAAATCAAGTATAGGACTTTATTGTGACATGAGTCTATTCCATTCTAGATCACCATAGGATAATTTAATTAAAAAGTTGTCATTTCTTTTTATGCACTTGTGTGTGCCTGTGTGAGTGTGTGCCACGTGTATGCAGGTGCCTRTGGAGGCCAGAAGAGGCTGTCAGATTCCATGTAGCTGGAATTATAAGCAGTTGTGAGCCCTTTGACATGGTTTCTGGGAACCGAGGTCCTTTGGAAGAGCAGAAAGTGCTCTTAAGCACTGAGCCATCTCAGCATGACATTAATGGCATCTATAGATATATTTTACAAAAAGCTATAAATTTAAGCACAGAGATGAAAACGGTATTGGTCTGGAGAATGTAGCACCAGTGAGCTTAATATTTATCATATAATCTCTGTATAAAAGTTTCAATGAACACCAACTTTTATGGCATCTCTTATGGAAACAATAAAAAAATGTTGAATTTTATAAAGCTGTTGCTAGTTGCCTTCCAAGATACCATTTAAAGAAAAGTCGACTTTATAAAAAGTCACGACACATTCCTTYCCGCACTGAGGTTTCCGACACCTCCATCAAGAGGCTGGGACAGCTGGGGATGGTAGACTTTCTCCAAGTTTCTCTGCAGGTTGCTAGAGAGACTCAGGCTCCAAGCAGGTGTTTTTCCTAATCCAAACAGCAAGAACTATTTGAGAACATCCTCTTTCATAATCCCTCTGAGACCACACGAAAAATTACTCAGCTTCCATTTCAAATGCAAGGGATTTGGATTTGGTTTAAATAACAGCTTGTGCAAAACCATCTTAGCTCCACTCTTTCACGCTGGTGTGGTAGGAGCTGATGTAATTGAAAGGGTGGCTTTGGTCTCTCTAAACACAGGGTTTTGACAGCAGCCAATGGACAGCAAAGTTCCCTTGTGGCACAGAGGAAAGACAACACTATTTTCTTCTCATTCAAAACAATGTAGGGAATGAGAGTTTTTCTGACACATGACACTACACAACAACACTCACACCTCCTTTTTGGCCTTAACTATGTTAAGCATCCACTTCTGGGAAGTGGCTCCTTTTCCCAGCATGCTTCATGTAAGCACCGCCCACTTATCTTCCCCGTGTGGGAAGGTCTCTTTGTAAACAGCTAGGGTTCTCTGTGGCGCAAGGTCTGAATTTGAGTGACCTGCCAACGTTCTGTTTTCCTCAAAGCCCGTTTCTACCAAGGTAAGAGTTCCTCAGCGCAGGTAACAGAAGAAGGTTAAGAATGGCGGCGGTGGGGTATTGAAGGCAAGTTGCAGATTAGCAGCTGAGGGACCCTGCCATCCCAGGTATTTAGAGTCTACTGTGAAATTCTCATGGTCCTGAAAGATCCTGCCTTGAAATTTTGTTTATTTACCCCCAGAAAATCCAAGAGTAAAATCAGATGCTGTGGAACCGAAGTGAGGTTCTGAACTTTGTTGGGGGTGGGGGGACTTGGGGGTGGGGTGGGGGTTCTATGTCTTTTGGTCCCACAAGCTCACATATTAGTTACCTCCAGTGCAGACAGAATTCAGAAGAACCCCAAGAACTTGGATGGTTAAAAAAAAGTCATCTTCATTTCCACAACCCCAAACTGAAATTTAGTATTTCCTTCCATTAAAATGTGGGTCACAAACCACGGTGCCTGGGGTGTTGCCAAGACAAATCTCAGATATTTGCATTTCATATTGCAATTCTTAGACTGACTCTATTTCAAAACAGCATTCTCGAGTAACACCGCCCCATTACTGTGGTAGCTGTTGCACCTGCTGGTAGGCTAGATGACTTACTAACATATTAATGAAGCAATTATCCTGTCATAATGAAAAGATAGTACATTTTATTTTTTTATTATTTTTATGTTTTGAAATTATACTATAACAACTTCATCTTTCCCATTCTCTTTGCTCCCTCCTCGGCCTTCTCTATACCCCCTTCCCACCCCTCCCCCTCCTACTCCCTTCCCCTTCTCCTCCCCTCCCCTCCCACTCCCCTCCTCTTCCCCCTCCCCTTCCCCCCTCTCTCTATGCRCACATGAGCAAGTACATACAGGTAAAAGGGGGGGGAGGATATCCAGTGTTCTGCTCCCTCAGCCTCCTCATGGCCTGAGACAGGGTCTCTCTGGGAACTTGGGACTAGTCCAGCAGCCAGAAAGCCCCAATGACCCTGCCATGTTCTGCGTGCACAGTGCTGGGGTTACAGGCATGGGTCCGACCAGCCCCGCTTTCTACACAGGTGCTGAGATTTGAACTAAGTCCTCGCGCATGTGCAGCAAGCACCCCTGCTCCCTGAGCTGTGTCCCCAGCTCAAAGTTCATTCTAAAAGGCTCCCTTGCCCCGTTCTCTCTCCACTCTCCTAGCATGCTGCAGAGAGCTCCTGCCCAGTCTCTCAGCTACTTCAGGCCTAGTGAAGAAATGCTACTGAAGCACTCCATGTGCCATTTCCCCACAATGAGTTGGACAAACTCTCCCTGACCTTCCCAGCTATGAGGGAAAGTTGTTTGGGAGTTCTGGGTAACAAAGGCATGAAAAAGCCCCCAAGGGAGGGGTTTCCAAACAGAGAAGACCTTCAATACACTTGCCTCAGATAAAATCGGCCCCTCCCTCAAAAAAGAGTGCAGCCAGGTAGTGGTGGCACGCATGCCTGTAATCCTGGCACGTGGGAGGCAGAGGAGGCAGAATTCTGAGTTCGAGGCCAGCCTGGTCTACAGAGTGAGTTACAGGACAGCCAGGGCTACACAGGGAAACCCTGTCTGAACCTCTCCCCCACCAAAATCAACCGCCCTGTCCTGGGTCTCCCAGCAAAGGTAACCTTCTTTCCCTCCTCTGCATCTTCTTCAGGGGCTTCCGAAGTTCCTGTGGTGGTATTGGATCAGCAGACTTGCGTCCAGTTCCCACAGCTGAATGCTAGAGTACTCCGATTAGTATATTGGATTCCTTAAGGTAACACTGAGTTTCTCTCAAGAGGTTAATAGGACCCCTTGGCCACTGATAAGGTTTTACCAYACTTTCTCCTCTGGTCAGAAGGGAGTGCATCGCACGGGCCCCGCCTGGAATCAAAGGTCAGCAGGAGATACCACAGGCTGCCTAGCAAGCAGTGTCTCCGTGGAGCAAGATAGCTAGCATATTAGTACTGGCCTTTAGATCCCACATGACAGTCCGGGAATGATCTCTTGACCCACATTAGTACTGGCCTTTAGATCCCACATGACAGTCCGGGAATGATCTCTTGACCCACTTTGTCCCGCCCCACCCCCCACCCCCATCCCCACTCCATCTCGCCTTTCTTTGCTCAAGAACCAAAAGCAGGATTTGAGCACTTCTTCGGGAGTTTCTTGACTCATTTATTTGCCATCTACAGAAATTCTAAAATGTTCGCCTCTGTCAAAACCCCAGCAGGACCAAGTCTGAACCAACCACACAAGAGCCGGGCCGACACACCAACAGTCAAGAGGGACGGGGGCTCGCATCACCGGCTAGGAGGAGCAGATGGACTGAGTCACCGAGACCTCCAAATCCAGGGCTCAGGAGACAGAAAGSAAGAAGATCCGTGGGAACAGACGTGGGAAGTTATCGCCAAAGAAACCAAACAGGAACTGGGAAAGGCTGTGTACGTCGTAAGTCACCTATAGCTCAGTTTCTATAGCTCATCATCTTCGCCAAGTCTAGCGAGGACACTAGGGTCGGTCTGGGCCTCCGCTTCCTCAGTAGCCAAAACAGGACGATACCAACCTCAAGAGTGTGCTGTGAGCTTCGGACAAGCTTCACAGCCTACGGATCACGGGGAAAAAAAAAAAAGCAAATGTTTTTGATGGTTCATCACTAAGTGTGCTTAATGCTCTTTCAGAGATTACATGTTTGATTCCCAGCATGCATATGGTTCACAACAACCTATACCTGCAGCTCCAGGAAATGTGATGCCCTCTTCTGGCCTCTTCAGGTACTGCACTCATGTGGTACTTACAGCACACACACATACTATAAACAATAATAATAGTRGCAATTCTAAAACCATATCTGAAATGTCCCCCTCTAGGCCCTTGGTCATAAGAAATAGAGATAGTTTTACATATATATGCCTACAGGAAAGCAACACCACAGAAGGAGAATGCACTTCTGGCAGAAGAACTCAAAGACAACTTCTTGGGAGTTATAGTGCATGATCNAGCACTTCACAGTAACACCCACAAAACAACCACAAGCACACACATAAAGGTCCCACCCCAACTTCCTTGGCATATTGCAGATTCTTTTTCTCTAAACAGGAAGCTGTTGACAGTTCCCCTCTTATTTACAGAGTACCAAAAGCCCCCTTTACAATAATAACCACAACTTTCAAAGTCTAGAGTCTTTTCTCACGGTTCCCATTGTTGCTAATTATACATGCTGCAAATGAGGTAGAAACCAAATTCCAGAGTGCTATGGGCTGACGCAGAATCAGCAGCCACAACAAGGAAAAGTTAGCTGCTCCCTGCAAGGCGGTGCTGGAGTTACCCGACCCCAGCCAACACCGAAGGAGGGATTCCTAGAACTTGGGGGAGTGAATTTGGCTCACGCTGCAAAATGAGAATTTCCAAATTATGTATGTTAGCAAGCATTGCGCAAGAAAGATTACATTTTAACCTACTTCATGGAACATTAATCCACATCTAACCAAGTTCCAGAGACTGCCTGAAATTCGTGACTGGAGGCTGCCTCACATTCTTTGGCTCGGTTTGTTAGTGACTGCTCTTGAAGGCAAAGTTGTAGGAGGTTAAGAGGGGAGGGAAACCCATCAGGGGCTGTGAAACTCCCGTTTTATAAAGCAAACCGATTACCTCACGCTGAAGAACGGTGGGCTTTAGTAGTCCATGCTCCTGCAGCCCCTGGGAAGCAACAGCCACAGCGGCAGCGACAGCAACAGCGGCAGCGGCTGCAGCGAGGTCCAGCATCCACCAGATTCTCACAAGCCTTTGACTGTGCGGACTCAGCCACAGACTCTGCCTCTGGCTGACGTCAAAGTCCCTGTCACATGGCCAGATAAAAGCCAAGAGAGCATTGGTTGTCGTAGCAACCACAGACTGGCTCTGAAATTATTTCAATAGGTCATCTGTCACTGATGCGTGTGCTCGAGAGTGTGTGTCTCTGTGTGTGCATGTATGTACACACACGGAGTGCAAAACCATTGTGAATAGCGCCCTGCAGACAAACTCATCCCTCAAAGTTGTGACTCACAGTGCTTGCAACTTTCATCATTAGAGCCTGCCCGTCCTTTCTCTGGGTGCTAGAAAACGCACGCTGTGACCCGTGGTCTTACTATCACTGCACAAAGCCCCTCCCCCTCCAGTCAAAGAAAGAAACTGAAAACATTCATGAGGAGGTTTTCTTAGTGAATTAAATTCCCCTCTAAATAAATTGAGGGAAAAGAGCTCTCAAGGGGTTGTTGATAGAAAATCCACTGTATCTTCTTGAAACCGAACCCTCACCGGTGTACCGAGGGCACGTTGAGGAAAGACGAGCCGCTGCAGGGTCCTGACCGGAAGCGGGGTGTAGAAAGCAGGGTAGATAAACGCAAGGCGAACGCCACCTAAAATTCCTTTCGCAAAAGTGATGGCCAGAACACTTCCACAGGGCACAACTTTAAAAGGGCCCGGAGATTATGAGGAAAGGGCCAGACCCAGGGCAGGCCCCAGGCTCCACCTCCTGCGGTCGTCCATAAGGGACGGTGGCACCCCACAGTGCTCAGYGCAGTCTGCCCACCACGGAGGAGGAGGAGACGGTGCAGCYCACCGGCTCCCAGATTAGAGCTCCGGCTCCTCAGGGCCGCTTTAGCTGATCTTTAGCTCTGTGTGAGTGCTTATGGCCCAGTTCATTCTCAGTCTTAATTAACAGGAAGCCAATTAAACAAAATTAAATAAAACCCATAGGAAGGTATTATGAAAAAGTCATTAGAGAATGTGGACTCATTCAAAAACAGGGGATCTGAAAGGTGGGGAGAAGAAAGAGGTTGTTCTAAAAAGACCCTTATGTGCCTGGGTCATTAGGACTACACTCAGACACACACGCACACACACTGCACATGCACGTGCAAACATGCACACAAGTGCACACACATAAATGCATACACACACACTCATACACACATGAGCAACACACACATGTGCGTATGCACACACTATGTGATATGAGGAGCTCTGAGGCCAGCTGGTAAAATTACACTTGTGTCACAGAACAAAACCTCTTCTATAGAGTAGAAACTGATCTCTCACAGGACTAATGACCAATCTGCTCGGCCAYGGAAGCATCCCATCCCCCCATTCCGTCTTCCATGCTAGCCCCAATGCAGAGAGAAGATGGGTTTTTAATCAGCAGTCATTTTTCTGATGCTGTTGATTGTACCCTGGCATATGTAAAGGCAAAGTCTAAAGTCGGACCCTTCCATTTCAGACCGGGGAGGGCTGGGAATGCCCCTACTTGTTGGGATGACAGCAGGCGAGCCCAGCGCCTGTGCAGATTGGCTTGAATGCCTTATAAGGGGCAGACTTAGGCCACAGCTCTAGTTTCCAGATTTGTATTCTATATGTAATTCGGGTTTTCTGTTTAGGAGTGTGGGTCCTAGCTCTGGGCTGGGCGGAGGAAGGCGGAGGAAGGGAAGCGCGGGTGTCCGGGGATCACGCTCTCCCCGCTCTCCCTGCTCTCCCCGCTCTCCCCGCTCTCCCCGCTCTCCCCGCTCTCCCCGCTCTCCCCGCTCTCCCCGCTCGCTGCCTCACTAGCTGCCCAGGCTCTGAAGCTAAACTGGCTAGTCAGTCCCTTCTTTTTATACAGTTTAACACCGAGAAAATAAAACTGCAGTGTCACCCTCTACCAGTAGGTGATGTCCTTTGAAACAAGACATTCTCAGAAACCTCTACACTTCAATACTTTAAACAGATTAGTAGCCGGGCAGTGGTGGCACACGCCTTTAATCCCAGCAYTTGGGAGGCAGAGGCAGGCGGATTTCTGAGTTCGAGGCCAGCCTGGTCTACAGAGTGAGTTCCAGGACAGCCAGGGCTACACAGAGAAACCCTGTCTCAGAAACACACACACACACACACACACACACACACACACACACACACAGATTAGTTCAAAAACTGGCAAGACTTAGTACATCTTCATTCTGAGTCTCCTATCATGTCTAGAAGTATGCTTCTCCATTCACAGACTTAGGTTTAAATTGCTGGCAGCTTAAGCTAAGCAGTTGACACTTATTCACTCTAGAAGACTTGTGTTCGAAGACCTACTTCCTGTAGCATGCACCCACCACTAGGCTACCCTTTCTCCTCTGTAAACCACATAGGATTGAGATATWTTGCTTACATATGAGGAAGGAAACAGTCTTCCATATGACCTCCTTGGAGCTCAGACATTCGGCTAATTAGTTTGAGTAGCAGGCAGCACACGGTGCCTTCRCTCACCACACTGCATTACACRGAACATGTGTTATCTCTTCCTGAAGGCCAGGTCATTTTTGAGGTGAAAATAATCCACCTGGTTTTAAAATGCACTCACACACAGGTCTCCCCTGATAATTTTACTTGCCAAAAACTAAGGCAGGCCCATCTATTATTAGTCTGACTGTTTTGCCAGCAATACATGGTAAATGACACTGGAAGAGCTGTGCATGCTTCAACTAGCATGGGCTTTGGGCTGCGAGGAGATAATTCTGATCAGTCCTAAAGCCCCCAATACTGCTAGGCAGTGATGTCTGGGTCTCTACGGTCTTAACACCAGCAGGAGGCTCTGTTTCTATTCTTGGAGCTCTCTGCTTCAAATCTTATCTCTTATGATTGGACCTTGGGCAAGTTATAAAAGTGCCCCAAGCAACAGAGCCCACATGATAAGGTTGTTCTATTACAAGGGAAATAGATGATACAATTCGGACACCTGCCACAGGCCCRGGGCTCAGTGTGTGCCCGCCAGCTCTTGTTTATCTGTCCAGCTCTGTTGCATGTCTGAAGACTTTCAGGGCAGGGATCTTATTTTCCTGATGCCAGTGGTTAGTACAGAGCCCAGACACAGCAAGGGCTCATGGATGACTCATGGATTAGGAAAAGAATGCAGAGCAACAGGAAGACAGGGTGCTTTTCTTTTTCTACTAACACCAAAGACAGGCTTTCCCTGAGCCCTCTACAACCCCCCATGAGGCAGAAGGGGAAAACAGAAAACAAAAGTATTGAGTTCTCACAAAATCTTCTAACAATGGATAGTTTCAAGTAACTCAACCTCGCCCTAGCAAAGTCATGAGTAAGTTATATGCTGAAATTCTTTCCCGGGTCTGCCACTGGTGTCAGAGTGATTCACATTTTAACTGGCACTGACTCACTAGGTGTAGAATGCTGCTATAGATTCTACACATGTAATAAACCATGTCCTCTGTAACCCGATGAGGCCAGCGGGGTTCCTTCCATACTTCACAACTAAGGAAGTCGAGCAGAGAATGAGGCATTTGCCTGCCCAGTGCATAGCAGGACCAACATTGATAATTAGGATGCCCAAGTTTGTACATTTTTAGAAATGTAGTTGGTAAATATTTTCTGAGCACAATTAAATTATTTCATTTTTTTATACATTAAGGTTGTTTTTCTTTTTAAATTCATTTTTATTTTAAAAATGATGTGCACGTTGCATATCTGTACGTGAGTGTGTGCCTGTGAGTGCAGGTGCCTGCAGGGGCCAGAGGCTCTGTGTTTGAACTCTCTTGGATCTGGAGTTACAGGCAACTGTACAACACCGGTGTCTGGAAGCAAAGAAAGGTCCTCTGCAAGAGCAAGAGCAGAGAGTGCTCTCAGCCACCGGGCTGTCTCCCAGGCTTCAACTTTTGTTATTTATTTGTTTATTAATTGATTGGTTGTTGGTGCTGGGATCAAACCCAGGTCCTTGTGCTTGCTGCAAAGCACTCTATCAAATGAACTACAACCCAGGCTCCTAGTTTAATTTTTTTTTTTTTTATGAGGGTGAAAAAGACAGATTTTCAGCATCCAGGAATTGTAGAGTCTTTAATCTAGTTTGTCCCAGGAGTAATGGGACACGGGGAGAAATGAAATGAGGAAGATGTGGATAAAAGAAGGTGGTGAGGTGAGACAAGAAAAAGATTAACAATAAAATGAYACTCACATCATGGCGACCAGTATGGGTTCCACACACAGCCACGGGGACTCATCGGAACGAGAACTAGCGTGCATCCAAGCAATGCCATCACAGAGGTAACAGTGGCACCCACTGTTTTGAAAAYGAGCTTGAAAGACCTTACAGAGTCGCAAAGGCAACCTTAAGTTCAAGATTGACCATAGGAGAAAAACAGAATGTCTTGGTCTGCTTGTGCGACCAGAACTAAATACCAAWAACCCACTTGCTTACAAATAGCCAGTCGCTACTGCATACTTCTAGAGATTGGGAAGTCTAAAACCAAGATGCCAGCTCATTCACAGAGAGCACCCCACAAGGGTTCTGCATTCAGGACTCAGCCAGCTTCTAAAACGCTCGCATCATAAGGCCTTTACCGTAAGGTGAGGAGTTCAACATGGGAACTTTAAGGAGACACAAATGTTTAATTTATGACATTGAGGACATCTCAACATTATCAACTATTTTCTCCCTAAATTGTGTGTGTGTGTGTGTGTGTGTGTGTGTGTGTGTGTGAGTGTGTGCTCACACACTCTCACATAAGCACACGTTTTGGGTGCACGGGCATGAGTGTGTGCAGGTGTCCATGTGTGCACAGGAAGGCCAGGAGAATACACATCTTCTCCTCTCTCTGAGGCAGGGTCTCATACAGAACCTTGGAGCTTGAGTTTTGGTTAGGCTGGTGGCCAGCAAGCCCCAGCAGACTCCCCTCTTTCCCGCCTTC
>BDUI01006974.1:40503-51155 GCA_002335545.1 Apodemus speciosus
ACACACACACACACACACTTTAAAGGAATGTATTCCTTATTCTAGATTTGAGTAATATTACTTAATTGAATAGGCAATATGATTTTTTCTAAGTATAACTGTACATTATAACTTCACTCTGACGTTATTAACACATAATCACACTCTATTTAAAAAGGAGTATGATTCCCGAGTGCTGCATGGCTGCAGTGCCAGCCACACAGGGTAAAGCAGAAGTGTCAAGAGTTTGAGGCTGGTGAAAAACAGTTATCAAAAAAAGGAATTCAGTATCAAATACTTGAAAAATAAACAGATCATATAGTTTAAATACATTAATTTCTCAGACTAATGTAAAATTAATGTTTTGTCTTAATATCTTTTATTATAGTATGTTGGGCCACAAAGAATTCAGGTTTATCTATCCAGTTTTACCATTTTGCATGGTGTTCTGTGGTAAGTATCTTTGTTTAATACAGAATACATTTTAGAAAGAATAGCTAAAAGAAGCCAGACTTGTCAGTGCTACTGCAATCCCAGCCCTGGAGAGGAAAAGGCAGGAGGATCAACCAC
Organism: Apodemus speciosus; assembly: GCA_002335545.1. Lineage (NCBI taxonomy): Eukaryota > Metazoa > Chordata > Mammalia > Rodentia > Muridae > Apodemus > Apodemus speciosus. Next base: position 41,053 of record BDUI01006974.1, read on the forward strand.
AGGTCAGGGGCTGCCTGGGCTTCCATACAAGATCCTGTCTCAGGAAAACATTGAGAGAATATTAATGCCCAAGAAGCTATTTATTTCCAACTAGGCTCACTGAAAACTTTCCTGATTACAAACTATTACCACAGTGCTTCCTTTTTGTAATCTAATGCTCTGAGGGTGTCTGTCGTCTGGTTATAGAGACAGAGCTGACCTAGAGCTCTCTATGCGCCAGACCTGAACTCAAGGGCCATCCTCTGCCTCCACCTACCAAGTGCTGGGATTACAGGTTGAGCCATCTGCCTAGCTCCTAAATGGCCTTTTTCTGTATCACATAAGATAAAAGAGTGATCCACCGAYAGTCCACTTTTTTTTAACAGGGGTAGGAGGTGAGACAGTCAGGCTGGCCTGAAACATCCGTGCGGTGTTTTCACTGTGTCACCCAGGCTGGCCCCGAACTCCAGGGTATCCTGGGCCCATCCCCACCAGCGATAGCATGACAGGCTTGCTGCGCCATGCAGGGTTCCTTAGAATTGTTGAGTCTTTCCCCAACTCCTCAAATCGAAGCCTTATTCTGTTCTTGTGACCTATTTTAACCTGTCTCATATAAATGTCACTGCCAGCCACTGCTGTGTAGTGACTTTTAATGCCATTATTATGAGCCACATCTTAACCCTGCTCACTCCCACTGACTGGACGGAGTCTGAGAAGGACTCTAGGTGTGTGGGCCAGACTAGCTGTGCCTCAGCTCCAGAGCTTTCTCTCGGCCCAGCGGGGCAGGGGGAGCTTCTTACATGGTGCATACAGGGTTCCAGAGAAGAGWGGGAAGGTAGGAGGCCCAGGCCTGAAATCTGCGGGTCCTTCCAYYSGTCTTTGGGTCACAGCAAATCAAAAGCCAGGCCAGATACAAGAGGTGGTTAAAAAGCAAGGTTTTTTTAGTCAGTCTCTAGACTCTAGCCAGAACCCCTCAGCCTTCTAAGGCTAAGTCTGGAGAACAGCATCCGAGTTCCTCACAGTGTGCACTGTACCTTGGTTTCTTATCTAACAGCCCGAGCAGAAATGTTGAGGTGCACTGATGTACTGCCAACAAGAATTAGGTGTCACTGGGTTACTCCTGGCCAGTAGAGACCTTTGCTTGCCACTGAAGAGCATTTGTTCTGAGTTCCAACCTGTCTATCAACATTACTTACRYACTGCTTCAAGATGGATTCTGTGTTCTAAAGCCAACAGGCCAGGGAAAGTGGCACCTGTCTACACACTAACACTCTAGCAGCCGAGGCCAGAGGACTGCTGGTCAAGGACAGCCTGGGCTACATGCGTGGCAAGATCCTGTCTCAAGGGAAAAAAGTTGAAAACTCCACAACAGCAGGTGTGGTGTACACTCGTAATCCTTGCACTTGAGAAGTAGAGACTGAAGAAACCGAAGTTCTAGGCCAGCCTAGTGAGACCCGGGGCGGGAGCTCTAGGGGTCCAATGCATGCTCGTGTCCCAGTCCTCTTCCCTGGAAGCAAATGCTCATCCAGAGGATCAAGCCTTAAACTTGTGCCCCTCTTGCCTCCGCCTCCCTACTAACTGGGATTACTGGGATCACACACTACGTATTCTCCAGTTAATTTTAATGTCTGACATTTGCAATTCCACTACAAGATCTTTCTTGGAGGATTTAGTATTCAGGTTGTGGTCGGTGAAAACTACAGCTTTGTTTCCTTAAGAGAGCTGCTCTCTAAACTTCCTGGTACCTCTGCCTGTGCAGAGGTGAAGATACAGCTCCAGCTTTGCCCTTCTCCACTGGTTCTCAAGCTAAATAAACTACCCCCTTCCTTTTCTCATGAAAACACCATAACTGACTTAACAGCCTTCCTTCCCAGTTTAAAATGTAGAAATTAGCGTGTATTTCCAGTGACAGAACACACTAGAGAAGGCAATGAGGTTTTTTCTTGGCTTCCTCCCTCCCTCCCCTGAGTCAGGGTTTCTCTGTATAGCCCCACTGTCCTGGAACCCACTCTGTAGACCAGGCTGCCCTTGAACTCAGAAATCCACCTGACTCTGCCTCTGCTGTACCACCACTGCCCAGTGACCTTGGGGACTTTATTTTAGAAGTTCTTCCCACTACGAAACACAGGAGATGGAGTTACTAAGTGAAAGCTCAGGCCTTCCCCCTCCACGGTGTGAACCACCCTGGTAAGTCACTGTCGGAGAAGACTGTAATAACGACAGGACAAAACCTAAAGCCCACACATAGTAAGATAATGAATACATTTGTCGGCATGGTAGCACATAATGTAATCCCAGTACTTGAGAGTTTGAGGCCAGCCTGGGCTACATAGCAAAACCCTATTCCAAAAACCGCAAACCCCACAAGCATACAAAGAGCTACTTCACACAGAGTGGTTTGTATCTATGTGTGTGATGGAAGCCAGGTAAGCAACCTGGCACTTAGCTACAGCCCAGCACAACACTTCTTAGGACTAGACAAGAGGAGCACAGTAGGCACTTGGAGTGATGCTTATGAGAGTTATGTCCATATTACATGCAAATAAAAACACCTACTGGGTGGTGGGCTCAAACTGGGTATGTTTGAATAGGCAGGTTTGCTCCTGTTAAGAAAATCATAAATCTTAGTCCAGGCTAGCTGTTTAACTATGCCCTTCAAATTGTCCTGGAATCATTCAAATTTCAGAAATCCCCTTGGAAATCTTAGGATGTCAGATGCCCTCAGAGACTTAAGTCTACGAGTTAAGACTGGACAGCCATTACCCACACCATGCCTTTGACTGACTAGAAGGCTAGGCCCTGCCTGAGAGTACAGTGGTGGTGAGTGGTCAGAGAAGATGACTCACTGCCCGTATACCGCCACACAGTACCACTGCTTATGACTGCATGGAAAATTAACACAAATGTATTTGCTGATGACAGGAACCAAAGCTGCCTGCGTTCCACTCACCTACCTGTCTCCATGCAGGGTACTCACTAGCCCACCTGAAGGCCTGGAGGAAGGCAGCTCTGAGCTTTCTGCTCCTGTCAAATGTGCCGCTGGCACTGTACACTGGCCTAGCTCACCAGAGAGGCACTCTGGATGTCATGAATCACATTCAGAGAGTCTGCCCCAGAGGTCCTGAGCCGGCTTCGGCCTCCGTCTTCATAATGATGCCCTGCCACTCCACGCCTTACTACAGGTAAGGGAGGCAGTTCTGCCTGGGCTCAAAGTCAGCCTGCAAGGACAGGGAAACCTGGGGTGTCTAACTCTTGCCCTTTCTTCCACAGCCATGTTCACTGCCCACTGTCCATGCGGTTTCTCCAGTGTCCCCCAGACTTGACTGGAAAAACTCAGTATCTTGATGAAGCAGATATGTTCTACTTAAACCCCTCAAGYTGGTTACAGCAGGAGTTCCACAGCAATGGGTCACTCCCCACTCACTTGGTCACCTTCAATGCTCTGGAGAAGGTATGTCAACTTGAAATAGTTTCTGAGTTCGAGGCCAGCCTGGTCTACAGAGTGAGTTCCAGGACAGCCAGGGCTACACAGAGAAACCCTATCTCAGGGAAAACAAAACAAAACAAAACAAAACAACAACAACAAAAAACCCCAATCTGCTTCACCGATCTCTCTCTTGTCCTCTGTATGAGTTCCTTCTCTAATGGCTGTGGACAAACACCTGACCAAAAAACAAAAGGAGAAAGGTTTTATTCTGGCTCAGTTCAGGACTGCCCAGTGCGGCAGAGGCATGGTGCTGGTGGAAGAGCTCCCCAGGGAGCTGCAGTGAGAAGGTGAGCTTGCCTGGTGTGGGGCAGCCTGGCTCAGYTGGCTCTTCCCTCTTCTTTATTCAGACTGGAGCACAGCCCACAGGAATGTGCCCACCACATTCAGGCAGGCCTTCCCTCAAGTCTTTAAAACTCACAGACTTAGGAATGGGCTTCCGTGCTGCCCTGGCCTGTTTCCTCCTTGTGTATGTGTAGCCATGTTTCTGTACACACACGTGGAACGGCCAAAGGTTCAAGTCTGCCCGTGTGGCCTCCCATCCCTTTCCACCTCGGTTTGAGTCTGGCCTCTCACTAAACCTGGAACGTAACAACTATGGCTTGACACCGCCTCCCAAATCCTATCTCTGTCCCACCCCAATGACCCACTGTCAGGGATAGTTATGTGCCACCACTTCTGAGTTTAGTTTTTGAGACAGGGTCTCACAATGTAGCCCTGGGTGATCTGCCTCTGCCTCCCAAGTGCTAGGTAGGGCTAAAGCCATGTGCCACCATGCCAACTCTTTATGTGGGTTCAGGGGTCTAAGCTCAGATCCTGTTTGGTCAGCAACAAGCTGACCAAATGAGCCATCTCCTCTACCCACCCTAATGGCTGGCCTCAAACTCAGAGATCTGCCTGCCTCTGCCTCCTGAATGCTGGGATTAAAGGCATATGACACCACTACCTAGCCTAAAAGTTTCTTAATCCAGTAGAGTTGACAAAATGTAACCCTCATATTCCATAATTGATTTTTTCCCCAGTAAAATCCGCCCTGTTCTGTAACTCGCTAGCTATGTTTAGCTAACAGTCACTCCTCTCACCAGAAATCTTGCTTCAAGAAGGAAAAAGTCATAAAAGAAAAATTGTAATTGGCAACTCTAGAATTTCTTGACGTTGCACTTGACAAACAAGCCTTTCTTTTCTTGCAGGAGATCCGTGCCTTCCTCACCTCAGGGAGCTACGAGAGGACAGCTACGATCTTCCACACTCACTGGCCAGAGCGGCGAACTGGAAGTCACATACATGTCTACGAGCGAAGGTTAACCGACAGAGTCAACACGGGAGGGGACTGAACTGTCAGGACTTCTGCAGAGACGTTGGCATAMCTGAGAGACTGTAGGTGACTCGTGAAATGAGGGAAAGCCACTGGGGACAGCTGTACCGTACACTGTCCTGGGGCATTCTCAGACAACACTAATACGGCGCCAGACTTGAGAGAGACCTTTAGTTTTCCTCACGGTGCAGTTTATTGTTTCTTCCATAGCATTCAGGTGTGCAAGAGAGTTCACAAGACAAGCCAGCAAGCTCTTCACCAGCCAACGGGCTCTTGAACCCACAGAGAAACAAAAGCGCGAGTAGAAATGTTAGAGCGTCCCAGCTCAGCGCAGTCCTCCAGCCCCGCTGCACGCCGACACACGGCACTTACTGCCCTGTGGGAACTGAGCTCGCTCTAAGCTCAGCTTCTCAAACCAAGCCTTGTTTCATGCACAGACTGTTTCATGCCTGGCTCCCTTAATAAAACTACCATTTYCCCCCAGGGGGTGGGGGAAAGTTTTGTTTTTAACAAACCTAAGCTACAGGGAAATGCAAGTTAGTAAGCGTTTGCATAATGTAAAGACAGTCATGGGGAGTTCATCTTAATTTCAACATCAAATAAAGTAGAAAGCATCCACATCTCTTAACCTCCTAATTGAACTGAATCATGAATCAGTACTTAGGATCAAAAGGTAAGTGCCCCAGTTCTATCTCAAGATTTGCCGTGTGTCTTCCGTTAGCGCCATCGTATTTTTGCCATTTACCTTCCCTTTTATAAGGCTGTGGATGAAGGTGCTTCTGCTCTTGTTTTCGRTGTCTGGAGGTTTCAATATTTACCATACGTTGCTTTTTATCAGGTCGACTGAAAGTAGTAAACACATTTTTTATCTATGTTAGAGTTGAGTTTTCTAAAAAGTAAAAATAACAATGTTTTTCTTCACTTAATCTATCTGAACACTGCAAAAAGATAAAATATAAGATAAAATCAAATCCTCCTATAATACCAGGAAAGAGGGGTATTATTTCAACACTGAAGAAAAAAGGACAGACATCAGTGCACCCGCACTGGCTGGAAGGGGAGACCTAACAGGTGAGGAGGAGCAGGAATGTAACCATAAAATAATGAGGTTTCTGTTATCATTCCAGTAAGAACAACCAGTCTCATCTCCATTGGCTTTACCCCTCAACTGGGATAATATGCACATCTTGCAGTCTCCAACCTGCCCCCCCTTTTAGGCAAGGGCCGTGAGCAGGCACCCGTCTTCCCACTCTGCCTGCTGGCTCCTCCCTCGCCTTACACAAAGACCTGCACACAAGCACCCTGCGGTCCTTAGCTCTCAGCACCTGCCTTGACATCTCTGGGTTCTTGTGCATCACTCTGCACTCCTGCTTAGCCTTCTCTCTAACCAGCACAGATGTCAGTGTCCCCTGCACGAGACCAATGGGGACTGGCTTCAAAGTAGTAGAAATGGCTGAGTAACTACCAACCCGTCCTCTCCATATAAATGTCAACAGATACCTCCAAAATCAATTTGCTTCTGGTTCCTCCTCCTCAGCTTCCTTCTGGTATTCTGAGTAATACAATATCCAACAGTGAAGTCATTCCAGATAAACCTACAACACTTACTTTCTATTTCCCTTACACAAGATATAACTGTCTCACTCTATGAGTTGTTTAAAATGTGTCTTGTCTGCTCCCCACCATCTTCGATGACCTCGTTCAGACTCCCATCAGCTTCTCATGCGCAGAGCACCACAGCAGGCTTCACACCTTGCCAATCAACCCTCTTGGCTGCTGCCAGTCACCTAAAGGGCTAGGCACCACCCCACCCAGTGACAAGAGCCTTCAGAAATTCTCCATCTCACAAGACAGACACTTCAGGACAAAACGGAGACCTTCCTGATTCACCCCAGCTCCCGTTTCTGTAGAGTAATAGCCTTCATTTCTCCGTGTCTTTGCAAATAAATGACCTTCCATTCCAGGGAGGACCCTTCTCTATCCATGTGCTAACCCTCACTTCTCTTCCAAAAGCTAGTTTCGAAGCAAGTTGAGATGCAAGGTCACTTCAGTCATGAAGATTTTCTAACCATCTCTAGACGACCTGAGGCCACTACACCTTCATGCCTCTCCCTGCACACCTAACTCTTGAACAGCAAGGGGTTGTTCATGTTTCCTCACAGCAGCCTCCAACACTGCTCCTTAAAGCACTAGACATCTGCTTCAGGAACTAAAGACGTCAGAAACCAGTCTCATTATTTTATAGGCACACTGCATTTATTCATAAAGACGGAACTTGACTCTCAAAGGTAAACAGACATTTACAGTTACAGAATAAGCAGCTGACRGGCAACAGACAGTCTGGAAGAACATCCTGGGGCTTCGTGGCTCCGGAGCGTCCGGCACCCTTCTCAGCAGTAACCCTGCCACGAGTACATGAGTACTCCTAAACTCAACAAAACTGACAGTGATGACAGGTGGGCAGCTCCGTATGACCTGCGCTTCCCAGTAAAGTCTGTTTCTAGCTTCCAAAGTCAAAGATTAAAGGGAAATAATTTCACTTAATTCACTTAATTATATAAACTATATTGAAAGAAGCTAGATTGGCTCAAATATATATATCCTTTCATTTTTAAGGTAGAAATTCAATCGTTTGTTCAGATCTAAATGATTGACAGATTTTTTTTCAGTTTGCAATAGTTATTATTTTAAAACTCTTGTCTTTCAATTTATTCTGAATTTCACTGGCAATAAAGCTTGTCTCTTACAAACAGTAACCTTCCAAAAAGCTCAACGTGTTAAAAAATAAAATAAAATGCTATGCACTGTATCACTGTTAGAAGCTATTATAGTAACATGGTTTTATGTAAACCGACCTGGGTCCGAATGGAAGGGCGAAAACATGCCCAAAGTGTCTATAGATACATCCGTCCAACTTCTCCCAACTGTCATCCTCCACTTGATACTCCTTTATGCTCTTAAGGTAACCTTTCACATCATCAACAAAGTCGGTGAAGAGCTGCTGGTCATGTCTAAAGACACCATTCGGAAAAAACGGACTGATGAACTGATCCAGTTCTTTCCAGTGGTGAAAAGTATCCAGTTCATTCAGTAAGTACCAGTGAATCAGCTGTTTAAAGTCATTCATCCTAACAGGACTCGCTTTATTAATAGGGCTAATGGATTCCTGTCCGGCACATTCAAACATACCTGAACAAACCCTTCTGTCAGACTGGGTGCCTCTGCAGTCAAACTTGGCCTTGTATGTATATGAATTTGCATTCTTTCTGATTTCTTCAGAGTGACTGRGCTTTTCTCTTGCTCCATCCCTCTGTGCAGAAGGGCGCCTGCAATTCTGGTTTTGGCTCGGTGCCTCCTGCTGTGAGTATGAAGAATAACCATAAGCTGCTCTTGGCTTTTCAGTTGCTGCTTCTTTTGGAGCCCTGAATCTCTTACTGCCCTTTTCATCAAAGATATTCTTGGTGGTGTCTTTGAAATGTCGGAAAGTGGATTTAACCGAGTCTGAGAACTTTTTCAGATTTTCCTTCACAGCTTCTTTCGCCTGCTTGATTTTTTCTTTATGATGTCTCACAAACTCCTTGGTAGAGTTCTTCATAGCGTCAAATGTTTCCTTAACTGTCCCCAGAAATGTCTCCTTCGACTTGCTCTTCGACCTGTGGCTTCCTCTGCTTCCTTTCTTCCTCCCGTCCGTCTCCTGCTTTCCATGTTGATCCTTCGCCTCGACGTACAGTCTCTCCCACAAATCAGAGCGCTGCTGCTCAAAACTGAGCTTCTGCTCCAGCTCAGCAAGCCTCTGCCGTAGCAGCACGACTTCCTTCTCTTCCGTTTGCACGCGAGGAGACTCGGCATGGCTCTGTGCCTGGCGAGGGACTAACTGATCAAGTTCTGCCTGCAGAGCCATTGCCGTGAGCCGTTCTCTCTCCAGGTCCCTTTTCAGCATCCTTGCTTCCTCCAAGAGAGTCTCCCTCTCATTAAGGAAGCCATTTGTTTTCTGCTGTTCCACTTCTAAGTACTGCTTAAGAACCTGGTTCTCCCGAACTAGCCGAGTGCTTGTGCCTTTACCCTCCAGCAAGCTAACCTGCGCCCTCAGTCGCCGAAGCTCATCCTGCAATGAAGACAGGGCCTTTTCTTCCTTCTCCAGAGATATCCGTAAGTACTGGTTCTCTGCAGCAAGGTGGCTCTTCTGAGTTTCAAAGGTAACCTTCTCTGCTTCAGTAACGGTCCAACACCTCTCAAGGTTTTCTTTCAATGACTAAATGATTTTGTTTTTTAATGAAAGAGAAGAGAAATGTTAAGTGCTTAGAAAATTCAATCTAAATCATTAATCATGTAAGAACCACACCCTTTAGTGCCTGTGTGTGTGTGTGTGTGTGTGTGTGTGTGTGTGTGTGTGTGTGTATGACCATGTGCACAAATCCTTTGGGTATGGTTAAATGATATTAAAACTTGGAAAATAAATGCTCAATGCCACTTGCCATATATTCAAGAGGATTCTCATTCTTAAAAAGAGAAATGGAAAGCAAAAGTGTCACATGGAAGAGAACGAGTAGCAGGCAGGCACGTCAAATCAAGAACACTGTTGAGGAAGGAGAATTCAAACAAGAACAAGTAGGCAGAATTCCATGCATCTCTAACAGCCTAAAGGCCATGGACTTACTAGCAGAGCCAAGGGCCCAGAGTCCGTGCACAGTGCTGCATACATCATCGGWTCACACCCATTCCTAAGCTAGGAAAGCCTTCCCACCTTGTTACTACAGTAGCTGTCCTGAAAAGGTGCCTACAGAGTTTAAAGAACTAACATTTTATTGTATTTATTCATTTCTTTTCAGGAAGGGCCTCTCTACATCACCCTGGCTGACTATCGCTCATTCTGGAGAGCAGGTTGGCCTCACACTCAGATCTGCTTGCCTCTGTCCCACYAACACCCAGCAACTAAGAGATTTTAAAGTTCGTTGCATTTGCTTTCCGTAAGTAAACCCACAATCAGCCTTTTGTATATTAGTATCCCCATGTCCCCAGACTCAGTACTTTGAGAATAATATTCAGACGCATCATGGCAAGCATGGCAGTACCTGCCTTTAATCCCAGCACTAGGCTAGCAGAAAAGGCTGCTGTCTGTCAGTACAGAATCTCTTGGGAACATCTCTGTACACAGAGGACAGCCTGAATCTTAGTAACATAGTTAAGTACTTTCCCAAATCCAAGTAAACTTGAATTCAGAAACAAACAAACAAAATAAGTAGTAGAGTTTTACACGTGAGAAACAACTGAAATACTTGTTTCCCTGACTCATTAATCTTCAGGAAAAAAAGAAAGAAAGAAAGA
>BDUI01006974.1:64616-75053 GCA_002335545.1 Apodemus speciosus
GTTGCTATACCACAATCAATCAATCAGATATTAAAAGACAAATGCACCTTTTGAGGACTTGAGACTTTAATAAACTGAATGTAGCATACTGCTTACCTAGCATTGCAGTATCTGGGGTTCAGTTCCCAGTGTACCCTTACACACACCACACCAYACACACACACACACACTAATCACAGAGTAATGTGTCAAAGAAAGAACACTGAGCTCAGCCATAAAGGCCAGGAAAACAATGTAACAAATCTTATCAAAATTTTCTTGAGTTTCAGAGAAATTATTTAAGAAGTTGAAAGCTGGAGCTAGCAAACAAGTAAGTGGTCAGAGGCGCTGCTGCGGCAGTCCGTACCYGGTTCCGGCTGGCAGAAGGCGTACTGGCTGCTGGAGGAAGAACCCATGTTTAGGTCTTCTGAGCTGGGCGCTTCTTTGATGATTGAGACTTCCTGGATCCCTATTTCTTCCATCTTAGGAGGTTCAAGTGTAACAATATCCGAATCGTCACTGGTAGTTCCGAAATAGACATTGTCTTCAGGGCAAGTTGCTTCCTCCACCTACAGAACCAAGTTTTATAGGTAGTAAGCTCCATAATTTTGAGTCTTAAATTTTCTTCACAGTTCAAAATATATGACACCTAGTTTCACTCTTTTCGTATTCTCTCCCCTTCCCTTTTCTTCTCAGTTCTGGGGATGGAGCCCAGGGCCTTGTGCTCGCAGTGCTTCGGGTCTACCAATGGACACTTCTCCTATCCTTTAAAGATGCGATTTCTATCCCACAGTAAAGGACTATGCACTCACAAGCTCACTCTCTTTACGTTGGAGATCTCAAAGCCATCGGTAATGCCAAGAATTAGATGAGATGACTGTCTCCTCCCTCTGTGCTTCAGAAACTGAAGAGACTGCTCATCCCTGCTGTGACCACAGGACACCAAGAATTCACTTACCCCAGCAGTCCTGAGTTTGCTGGCACAAAGTACTACCTCCAGGGAGATGTGACTGACTGACCCAACAGTTAAGCTACGTAGTCTACATACAGTCTGAATATGTCCCCTAAGATTCGTTAAAACTTGGGCTAGCACACGCCTTCAATCTCAGCACTCAGTGGACCTCTGTGAGTTAGAGGCCAGCCTAGTCTACATACTGAGTTCTGGTACAGCAAGAGCTATGTAGAAAGACCCTGCAAAGCCGGGTGGTGGTGGCGCATGCCTTTAATCCCAGCACTTGGGAGGCAGAGGCAGAGGCAGGTGGATTTCTGAGTTCGAGGCCAGCCTGGTCTACAGAGTGAGTTCCAGGACAGCCAGAGCTACATAGAGAAACCCTGTCTCGAAANAAAAAAAAAGACCCTGAAAACAAAACAAAACAAAACAAAACAAAGCAAGACAAACCCCCAACAACAACCATGAAAGCTCGATGAGCTCTGAGGAGAGAGGAGGCTACCGTCGGAAGAGGCACACAGCAGTGCCATTCGGCCACTTCCTTCCTCTGTCATCCAGGGACATTGCATTTTTTTCCCTACAGAGAATGTGGCAAAAGGTACAATCACCACACACCAAACCAGTTAGTAGCACCTTCTTCTTGGACTTCCCAGCCTCCAAATATTAACTGTTTTTAATAACTTACCTGACAGCAAGACCTCTCCACCCGCTGAACCATCTAATCAACACTAAAGATTCATTTACTTATGAGTCTGTTTATGCACATGTCCATCTGCGCAGAGGCCGGAAGAGGCCATCACATGCATGGAGCTGGAGTTCTGCATGTTTGCAGGACACCCAGCTTATTCCATGTGCGGTGAGATCTGAGCTCAGGCTCTCGGGATTGAGTAGCAGGGATTCTTGGCCACTGAGCCATGTCTCCAGGCCCTTTCAGAAAAGAATGATTCTTATGTCACCCATTCTCAGCAGGAAGGGACTACAATACCTTGGAAAAATTAGGCAGCCAAGTAGCTATATTCAAAAGACAACTCCAACAGACAATGTTTAATTTGTTATCAAATGTAAAAGTTAACCTTCATTTTAGACATTCACTTAGTAAATTTTGAATAATTCAAGAATAAAATCTACTTCCAAAAATAACTATTTAAACTTCTTAAAGTAGATAAATAGATTAAACTAACAGATATGCTAGCTAACTCAGAACAGTTCCTCATCTTCTAGTAACAGTCAGCTGTGAGGGTGACCTAGGGGGCAGCTCTTAGAATCCTGTTCAGAAACCCAAAAGAAGTTAACTTTAACCTTAAAACTGACCCATTTTTTTCAATAGATTTTCTTATCATTTAGGTAGGAATAGAATGCTTAGCTATAAAAAGGAAGACAGTTCTTATCAAATATCCACAGAACAGAATACAAGTTTACCTCAATTGCTGCCTTGGTTTCTCTCACTGATGACATCATGGTTTCTCCCATCGACAACATGCTGTTTGCGCTGCTTTCTGGTATAAAACCAAAAGCGGTATCATTATTTCTTTTGTTGAAAACACTTTGTGACATATCATTAGTCCCTCTGCTCTTGCTAACAAATTTAATTACTTCTAAATATTAAGGGACAGTTTCACACAGGGAATGTAACTCATTCATTACAGGCTCTCAGGTGTCAGCAGACTTCTAACTATTCTCAGACACTTGCTGCCAGATTTTTAACTTAAACAAGTCTACTTAACAAACATCTGGGATAAGGCCATTCCAATGACAATCAAGGGTGATAACCCCATCTCCAGGAAAAACAAAAAACAAAAACAAAAATAAAAAACAAACAAACCTAGGAAYTTAACTTACCTCCACCTCCAGGCCCCACATAAAGAACGTGCAGCTCCTCTTGTTCTAATAAGGAACATTCTAGAGTCAGTTCACAGTTGTCACTGGCTGTAGCAGAATTCACGATCTCTATATCAGAACCCTAGGAGAAAGTGGTAATTGTTAATTTAGCCATTGCCTCCCTAAGACTGGATTTGYGATGATATGTAGAGAGTTGCTGATGCTACCACACTCTAACCAGTATCTATCCTGACTGGTCTGTACAGGCCTGGCAGAGGAAGACTGCAAAATGGAGCCATAGACTTCAAGTCAACGCCAGGGGAACGCAGGATGATTGTCTGATGAGACTAAAAGCCAAACCCAGAGTCCTGAGTGACTGCACTCAGGGGCTGGAGAGAGCACAGGAGTTAAGAGCAGTTGTTCTTCCAGGACCCAGGTTGGATTCCCAGTATCCACATGATGGCTCACAACTTAACTCCAGTCCCAAAACAACCACCACCCTGTTCCAGCATCCTCAGGCACTGCATGCATGTGGTATGGAAGGCCAGAGGACAACTTGGAGAGTGGGCTTCCTCCTCCTACCATGTGGGTCCCAAGGACCTACCTAAGAAAGTCAGGCTTCACAGCACCCAAGCCATGTCACTGGTCTCCTATTGTGATTGAGGCTATTTTGTAAAAGACATGACTAACAAACTGTTCTAAACCTTTAATTATCACAATAATTATTTCTATACATCATATATACACCAAGCAGCAGTTATGGTAAATGCCCATAACACAAGCACTTGGGAGGTGGGGCAGAAGACTTCCACTTGGAGGGCAGCATGGGTTATGTAGTGCGTTTAAGGCCACAATGGGCTACATTGGGACCCTGTCTCAAAATAAATAAATTTTAAAAATCACATGAAATAAGAAACACTTACAAAATCCTAAATACAAATGGGGAACTTTTGATCAGCTACTCAAGCGAGGCTGTTTGGATACTATAGTGTCTGTTCCTACCTATGACTTTCCTGTAGAAAAACAATCCGCAAGGTGAGGAAATTCATCAGCATCTGTAACTTTCTAGTTACACCGTGCACTGTATGTTATATTACAAAACTGGTTTTGTGACCACACTCAAAGCAGCCTGAACTACGTAGTGGGCTCCATCCCAGCCACAACTATCCCGTCTCCAAAAACAGTAACAAAAAATGAAGGCTGACGGAGATGGAGAGATGGCTCAACAGTTTAGGACACTGGCTGCTCTTCCAGAGAGCCAGGTTGAGTTCCCAGCACCTATATGGTGGCTCACAACCATCTGCACCTCCAGTTCCAGAGAATCTGACACCATCCTCAACCACGAAGACGACAACCAGGCACATGTGCTCAGAAAGTGAGGCAGGAGGATCAGAAGGTGGAGTTAAGTCTGGGCTGTGTGGTAATTTAGATAGAGGCTATCCCAGTTACACAGTAAGACACCGAACTCCCCTCCACGCACACCTCCAAAATAGAAATGGAAAAAAAAAATGTACCATGAAGAAGGTCTTTAAAAATTACATAGGAACAAGAATGTAGTTGTGCCAGGCAGCACCTGACAAATAACTTTGAGGCCAGCCCCTCAAAGTTAAGGAAGTCAGCTAGAATAATGTAGAAGATTCCCGCTATGGTTTTCAATAGTACCCAAAATCTGGGTGCTACTCTCTGGAGAAGCTCACACTTCCTCTTGATTATGAACAACTGCTGTCCTCCACACATATAAATCTAAAATACGTATCTCTTCTTATTGAGTTCTGCACTTCATTAAAAGAGGGGAAGCGGGGCTGGGCATGGTTCATGGCATGGTAATCCCCATACCTGGGAGGCTGAGGCAGGAGGGCTGCCTTGAGTTTTAGGCCAGCCTACATGACGGAGACTTTCTCAAAAAACAAAACAAAAGCCAGCTAAACTAGCACACAACCCTAATCCCAGCTCTTGGAAGAACTGCTGTGAACAGGCGGGCAGTTCTGGGCAGCCATGGCTACTCAGTGAGACTTTAAGGTCTCAAAACAATCAAAAACCCCACACCCTGGCTGTGCCAGCATAGGCCTGTCAGCCCAGCCTGAGGAGGCAGAGATAGAGGGAGGATTCCTAATTCAGGAAGACCAGCATGAGCTGCACACTGATTCAAGGGGCAGAGCAACTTATTAAAAACCACTGGGCTGCATGTAGCTCCACGGTATCTAGCAGCCAAACTTAATACGGGTGGGAAAACGGCTCTACTATACACAAAGGAAGCCACGTTTACCTAGAAAACACTGACCTTCATAAAGCAGTTTCTGTCTCTGCTGACAACACATCGGAGAACATACCTCATGGTTGATGACAGTCCAGCCACAAGATGAGTCGCTGTCGCTGGAACTTTCAGACATTTTTCAGGTCTATAATAGAGAACATATAATGAAACATGGGACACATTTTAAAATGCCTGTAAAAGCTCCACCACACAGCATAAAGCCTCTAGGCAACACTGAGACACCACCACAGGTTTTCCGCACTGACCATACGACTACACACCTATAAGAACGAGCCAAATCGTCCAGTGTGGGAACCCCCTGAGCTAAGGGGACCTGCCCAGCAGTGCTGCTGCAGCCAGCAGAGGTGAGATCTGAAAGGTGAAGCCTGCCAGGGTCCTGCTGGCAGACGGTAACCGGGACCAGACAGCAGCACTGAACGTCTACGTTCAACCAGCAGTGAGCTGAGAAAAGCCCAAAGTCCAAGCTCAAAAACATGAACGTTTTAATTAAAATAACTATAACCAATACCTCAGTTRGTTTTATAAAGGATGGTTCCAAACCTGACACTGAGAATGACCTCCTTTTGTCCTGAGGCAGCACCTTGCTCAGTGCTGCCTGGTCTCTCTTCCACCTGGAAAGCCTTTACCTTGTCACCCCACACTAGCTAGCCCAGGCTACCCTTGAGATTATTCATCTCTTTAACTAGCTTCGGGCCGTGCACAGACATTACCGAAGTGTTAGATCTAAGCTGAAGGATACAACACAACTGTATCCAGGGGCTGGGGCATAGCTCAGTTGGTAACATGCCTAGTTGGGTTTGATTTCCAGCACCATGTGACCTAAACATGCTGGCACCCATCTGTAATCCTAGCATTTGAGGTAGAGTCAGAGGATCGGAAGTTCAAGGTCACTCTTGGCTACACAGTAATAAGTTCCCGGCCAACCGGGCATTCAAGACACTCTTAAGGAGTCGCCCCACCCTCTGTTCCGCTCTAAGAATAGCTAGTCTGCAACGACCTTCCCAAGGCTCCTGGACAGCAGTGCATGGCGCCCTTCAACTCCAGGGCTCAGCACTAAGAAAGCTGAGGTGGGAGAGCTTCCAACTGTAAGCCAGCCTAGGATAAACAGCAAGTACTTGGGGGGAGGGGCGAAAGGCAGAAGGGAGGGAAGCAGGAAGGCTCCCTTGAACATCAGCCTCCATAAATCCTGTTGGTTTTAGCCTGTAACACCAGCACTTGGGCTCTGTAGTATGAATTTGTCTCAAAATAACAAAAGCCATGTTCTGCAAGGGCAACTCAAGGGCTTCGGGGCGTGTTGGCRCACGTCTTTAATCCCAGGATTTAGGAGGCAGAGGAAGGAGGATCATGAGTTCAAAGCCAGCCTGGCCTACATAGTGAGTTCCAGGACAGCCAAAACTACACATTGAGACCCTGTCTTGGAAAACAAAAAAAGATTAACACAACACTATTAACAATCCTCGTTAACCAAAACAGACAAGTCACCTGGTGTGATGGTGCCCGACATTGTCCCTAATAGGCTACATTTTACTGTGGAGGAGGCAGGGTTTCTATTTCCTTATCTTCTAGAATTAGACATGAGCRAGAAGAATGGGGCACTATTATCTCACAATTCTGTGATTCTAAGCAGAGCACAGACTGAGGCAAAAGTCAAGTGCTGCTGGGCTGTCCATGAATCCACTTGGATGGCTGTCTAGTATCTGACTGTAATCAGGCCTGTAATCCCAGCCAACCAGGAGGCTAAGACAGAAGCAAGAAGTTTAAGGCTAGCTTAGACTATATAAGTTTGGGTTCAAGATCAATCTGAGTAAATTTGTGGAGTTTTTTTTTTTTTTTCCTTTTAAGAATTCTCTCTAGCCGGGTGGTGATAGCGCACGCCTTTAATCCCAGCACTTGGGAGGCAGAGGCAGGTGGATTTCTGAGTTCGAGGCCAGCCTGGTCTACAGAGTGAGTTCCAGGACAGCCAGTGCTACACAGAGAAACCCTGTTTGGGGGTGAGGGGTGGGGAAACAAACCACCACCAACAACAACAAAAAAACCCAAAATTCTCTCTAAGTATTTTTGCATGTATATGTGTATTGTGCCTCCTACATGTATGTTCATCACATGCAGGCTTGGTGCCCATGTAAGTCAAAAGGTGTTGGATTACCTAGAACTGAGTTACAGATGGTTGAGAGCCACAGTGTGGGTGCTGGGAACCAAACTGGGCTCCTCTCCATGGGCAGCAAGAGCTCTCATCCACTGAGCAATCTCTCTGGCTCCTCCTCTTTAAAATTTCCATACATTACAAGCTAATAAAAATGAGGTTTAGTGGCTGTGATATAATTTAGTAAGCAGTGCAGCAACTGTTTCAAATGTACCTGGCATTAGGTTCAACCCAATTCAGCTTGAGCATTCAAAACAAATTTTGGGGGGTCAGAAAGTAGCTGAGACACGTCTCACTACACAGCCCCGGTTAGTCTAAATCTTGCTATGTAAACTAAGCCAGCCTAGAATTTGGGACTTTCCTGAATCAGCTTTTCCAGTACTGAGGCTATGTTACTTCTAATTAAATAGCTGTGTCAATCACAGGCATTCTGTGTTTATGTATGTTCATGGGTGCATACATGTGTCCCTGTGTGCATGCGCACACATGAAGATGCCCCAGAGCAACAGTGGCAATCACTCCGTGTTCTTTTTAAGACAGCTTCTCTTAGGGATAGGCCTTTAATCGCAGTACTCAGAGGGAGAGGTAGATGGAGCTCCCTGAGTTCAAGGCCAGCCTGGTCTACCTAAGCTGAGTTTCCGGACAGTCAGGATTCTATCTCAAAAGGAACATACCAAGTAGGCCAAGAAGGCCAGGCTGACTGACCGGCTAACTTCAAAGATCTGTCTGACTTGTAAACAAACATGTGCTACCTTGCCATTTTCTTACGTGGACTCTGGGTACCAACTCAGCTCCTCATGCTTACCTGACAAGTACTTTAGTGACTGAGTTCTTTCTAGCCTCTGTGTTTATTGTTTTGGAGACAGAGCCCTGCTATGTAGCCCAGGCTGGCCTCAAACTCATAATCCTCCTTTCTTCATTTCCCAAGTTCTGGGACAGCACTGGCATGTCACCAGTCCCAACTAGACATTTCACTTTTCATTTTATTTGATAAAATTACTGCAGGGATTTGAAAAGTAGATTATGTAAAATGAAACTGGCTTTTTTTTTTTTTTTTTTTTTTTTTTTTTTAATTTTTTTTTTTTTTTTTGAGGAAAAAAATGAATGCTCCAAAGGCTAATGTGATTGCAGGCATCCTTTATTTCCATCAAGTGTTTGAACCCAGACTCAAGACTAACCTGGCWGCCCAGCAGGGCATAGGTTTCCTGACCCTGAGAAGCAGCCTTACCCAGCTCTGCTCCCCAACCAGAAGTGAGAAGACAGACTGTGAGGCCAGCCTGAGTTGGGGACTGAGACCCTAACTCAAAAGAGAGAGAGAAGAGAGAGGGAGAGGGAGAGGGAGAGGGAGAGGGAGNGTCTGTGGGTCCATTTCTCAGTGCTGGGGAGCTCATCTGAGGCCTTCCTCACACATGCTAGGTAAGTGCTTCCCCCGCGGAGCTACAGCCCAGTGGCTTTTTTTTTCTATATCATTTGTTTACATTCCAAACGCTTTCCCCTTTCCCAGTCCCCCCCAACCATATGTCCCCTAAGTCCTCTTCCCTGCGCCCATTCCCCAATCACCCCTCCCCCCATTTCTCTGTTCTGGTACTCCCCTACAATACTGGATCAAGTCTTTTCAGGACCAGGGCCCTCTCCTTCCTTCCTTCTTGGGAATCATATGATTTGCTAATTGTGTCTTGAGTATTCAGAACTTCTGGGCTCATTAATATCCACTTATCAGTGATTGCATTTCATGTGTATTCTTTTGTGATTGGGTTAGCTCACTTAGGATGATATTTTCCAGTTCCAACTATTTGCCTATTTTGATATATGATATGAGGGTCTCACTACCTTACCCAGGCTAGCCTGGAAATGATTCTACAGCCCAGGCAGGCTTTGAACTTTCTATCTTTTTGACTCAGGCTCTCTCATGAGCCACCATGCCTGGCCTTACAACACACTGTTGTATAAAAAAAAGAAAACCTCAGACCTATAATCCTAATTACTTGGAGTAAGAGATCAATAGTACCAACAACTAGGGCTGCACGTTGTCAGTCTAGCTTAGGATGTAACAAAGAGGGCGGTCCTGGGAAGATGGCACACTCTCAGCTGTTGCTCCAGCACTGTGTTGGCCTGCTTAATGCCATGCTCCCATCATAATACGATGCTCATAGTCAGACCCCCTGGAACTGGAGTCACACAGAGCTGGGAGCTGCCATGTGGGTGCTGGGAATTAAACTTGGGTCCTCTGGAAGAGCAACCAGTTCTGCTAACCATTGAGCCATCTCTCCAGCCCTCAATCTATTCTATTGTGTTGGTTGGGGTGTCTCTTCACAGCAAGTAAATAAGACACATATACAAAATAAAGGCCTGTGGTGGTGTATGCCTTTAACCCCAGCAGGCTGGTAAACTACCTAGTTTTTGAGACTAGCATAGCAAGTTCTAGGCAGGACACTAGGGTGTCTATACACTGACACCCTTTCTCGAACAACAAAACCAGTGTTTTTTGTTTGGTTGGTTTTGTTTTGTTTCTCTGAGACAGTTTCTCTGGGTAGCCCTGGCTGTCTTAGAACTCGCCCTGTAGACCAGGCTACAGCTCCAGTGTTTTTTACATTGATACAGCAGGTCTCATTAACTTACCCAGGCTTGACTGGAAATTACTCTGTACCCCAAGCAGGCCTTGAACTGTCTTCCTGACTCAAACTCTCCTGCTCGGGAACCCCGGGCTGCTCACAGAGATGCCTCTGCCTAGGCATGTGCTGGCCGCAGCAACAACACCAGTTTTAAGCTCGGTGAAAGACACAAGTCCAAGGAGCATTTTCTCCTGAAAAGTTAAAAAAACTAACATGTTGCCTTAAAGTGTTAACCACTGGATTTTTAGTGAGTTGAGTCCACGAAGTACAGGACATAAGGTCCCCTGTCTTTGGTCATAGTAATCCTATCAGTGAGTGCAAAGGCTCATCTCTGTAAAAAGCAGGCTCTCCTAGTAGAAACGAGGTAGGAAAACACTGTCACTAAAAATAATGTAGGCCAGGCACTCAGGGCACACTATAATCCAGTACTCAGGAAAGCAGAGGTAGTAAGATTGCCCACGGGCTCCAGGCCAACCTGGCTACAGAGTTAAAACCCTGTCTTTAATACAAAACAAAAAAACTGAGTGTAGAARCACACAAGTCTTAGCAAAGGAGGGGCAAGGGCAGGAGGGTCTGAAGTCCAAGGCGAACCTAGTCTATGTAGTGAGGCTGGATGCTAGCCTGAAACGCAGTCTTTAAAAACAAACAAACAAACAAACAA
>BDUI01006976.1:35631-46205 GCA_002335545.1 Apodemus speciosus
TCTATGCACTCAAGGAGTACCTGTTGAGCATCCATGATGTTGGCTGTGAAGCGGGGTGTAGGACACAAAGGAGATTAGGGAAGACCCAGGTGTGCTCACTGGCAGACTGAAGAACCACGCAGTCAGGGACTGTGCTCACATACACTTCACTGTCACACTGCCTATGCACAGCCACCACGTGTTAAAATCATGTGTGGCATGTAGTTCAGGAAATACAATTCCTAAAGGATAACACATTGTTGGGCTCCGTTAAAAGAATACTGAACCAGGAATGATACCAATGTTTGGACTCAACCACAGACTGCCTTTAATAAYATTCTGCCTCCCCGTGTGCAGTGTGTGGTGACCTCCCCCCCCCCCATTGCTTAAGCATTGCTTTGTATTTATAAATACCAAGTCATTTTGTGTAGTGCTATAAAGATTCTGCCCAGACAATGTGAACGAGGCCCCCAGACAGATTGCTGTTGGACGGTAATAGGGGCACGAGAAGTGAGATGTAAAAGACTGAGAATTTCAGGAGTATTGAACTTTACAGTTCATTTCAGGGATGTAGTTTTTGTAATCAACCTAGACCTTGGGAGAGAGAGAGCAGCTATAGACAACACCAGGATGGGAAATCCATGCGTCATCTCATGGGAAGTCACTTTGTCCGTTACAACAATAGATTACGTCATCTCCTCATTAGCTTGGTTTGTACAGCTGCGGCAAGGAACCCTGATGACAAAATGGCCCATTTCTGTGTCCCTTTTCATTTGGCTAAAGAGTGTTTTTCTACATGATTTCCTTGACAGTTTTCTAGGTTTGACTGTGAACCCTGAATGAAGGCGTTTCTATTTAATCYACCATGGCGTCTGGTTTCAAACCTAAGCACGTGATCAATGCAACCTTGACCATAAACCCGTTACAGATGTTGTATAAAGTTTTCTTTTCAGGGTTGTCTTGGCAGAACCAGGAACATTTACAAGCTCTTGGACTTTGAAAAAAAATGGTCTAAAAAAAGAGGGAAAAAAGAAAACCTGAACCAAGGAGGTGAGCAGAATACTGTTAGAATACAAGCTCTCATCATTAACACCAACGTCATGTTTTTAGGGTGCTGTGTTTTGTCCAAAATGGGTGACAGGTAGGCCACACTTAAGCTACCTGACTGGAGCATACCCAAGAACATCACAGGAGCTTTTGAAAGGTTTCTGTCGCCTTGGAAACCAGGAAGTTGGCTCTGGGCCCCTGAAGCTCTTATTCTGACAGAACTCCTAGAGTCTCTTCACTGACTCTCCAAACTTGCCTTCTTTTTCTTCCAGGCAGACGACGCCACATTCTCCGGACTCCTTTTTATTAACTACGGGAATGGAATGGACTTTTGGACAATGGAGTTTGGGCAGAAGTAATATAGCCCACCCAGCTCTAGGCCTGAAACTTCATCACTCTCTCTCCTCTCCATCCAGTACTTCTAGCTGACTTCACCTCTGCCCTTCTCTAACACCAAACTCAAGTTGCACAACTGGAATCACATTTCCATAAMCTTAAGCCACGGGGTGTAGTGCTTATTACTTATAACAGTCAACCCCACATTAACTCTCACTAGGAGGAACTTGCCCAATGAAAATGAGACCTATATGGCAAATTATACCCGAGAAAAATGTCCTCACACATGAAACCACCACATGTTTCCCTTGGATCTTTATATCATATAATCTACAATCACAGAAAGGAGTAGAAAGCATCTTTCTGCAGCTCTGATTTGATTCATTTTCAAGCTCTTGCCATATATCCTTCACAAGGCCATGCTCACTGTCTGGAAGTTATGCAATCTGGGGATGAGAGGACCCACAGAAAACCATCTAGATAAGGAAATCCCTCATCAAGGTCAGGGCACATGTCTGAGGTCAGAGCTCACACTGACAGAGTTGGGATCCCACAAGCTCTGCTTTTAAATCCAGACAGGCTCCTTTCCTATCATCCTTTATTCAATACATACTTTATTAATTCTTTGAGCATTCTGTACATTCTGGGTTGTGATCACATTAACACAACAGCGCTCCACATCCTAACTCTTCTCAGATCTACCCCCACCTTCTCGCCCCCTCCCAACTTTATGTTTTCCTTAATTTTTTTTTATTTGAAAAGTAATCCACCTGGTCCAATTTGTACTTCCAAATACTCACAGGGGTGGGACGGTCCACTGGACATGATAACCTACTAGGGGCCACACCCTTAAAGTAAAATGACTCTTCCTGCCTGAGAAGCCATCAGCTGTCAGCAGCTCCTCAGAGAGGGGTGGGGTTTCACGAGCCCCTCCCACTTCATGCTAGAATGTTGACTGGTTTGGTCTAGTGCAGGCAACCACACCTGCTCTGAGTTCACGAGTACAGCAGCCCTGTCATGTCCAGAACTCTGTCATGTCCAGAATGCCAGTCTGCCCTGACCTCTAGCTCTTACAATCTTTCCATCCCCTGTTCCATGCAGGCCTTGGGTGAAGGGGTGGTGACACAGATGTCTCA
This sequence comes from Apodemus speciosus, assembly GCA_002335545.1. NCBI lineage: Eukaryota > Metazoa > Chordata > Mammalia > Rodentia > Muridae > Apodemus > Apodemus speciosus. The sequence continues at coordinate 38,130 of BDUI01006976.1, forward strand.
TTTATAATACTCCACTTACTTCCATTTTTTTTGCACTCCAACAAATAATTTCCAGCCCCCACACTAATAAGCCCATGAAACCCATGCTTCTAAAACTCCAGCTTTAGCCTAGATCATCCCTTCTTCCCAATGACTTCTTGGTTTTCCTGTGTTATAGGATACTTACTCTCTGAGATGCATTTTCTGTAAACTTGACAAAAACTGGAGTCATCTGAGAAGAAACCTCAATTGAAGAATGGCCTCCCTCAGATTGGCCTGCGGGCACATCTCAGGGAGGGGGAGGTACTTTACTTTCTTGATTAATGATTCATGTGGAAGAGCACAGATCTGTGGCTAGTGCCACTCCCCTGGGCAGGTGAGTTATGTAAATGTGCAAACAGTAATAAGGAAGCAGTGTTCCTTCATGGTGCCTGCTCTTGTTCCTTCCTCTGGGTTCTTGCTTGAGTTCCAGCCTTGGCTTCCCTAAATGATGGACGGTGACCTGTAAGCCAAATAAGCTCTTTTTTTCCTGAGGTTACTGTTGGTCTCTGTTTTACTGCAGCAACAGAGAACCAAACTAATACCCCACCCGAATGCCTTTACCTAGTAATCAAACCTTTGTCCCCCAAAACTGCCTTTGTCACCAAGACTTCATCTCAAGGTCTCTTCTGCTTTTATAAGATACCAATTTGAGATGGCACACATGATCGATGAACTGTGAAAACTGGCAAGGCAGGACCAGACTTCAGGGTAGCTTAAACAGAGTGAGTATTAACGTTCCGTCGGCACAGGCAATGATACTTATAATTAGCGGTGTGCTATGTGGTAATCATGCATTAATGACTGCAATTAGTGTTTCTTTCGCAAAGCAAGAAGCTCAGTTCTTGCTATGCTCACTGTCAGGAGGGTGGAGAAAAACCTCAAAGAGGGAAACCACTGTGCTCCCACTTAAAAGGCTTCTGTGCCCATCCCAAGGTGGGTAAGTGGCCATCTCGAGGCCCCCAGTACTCAGAACCAAAAGCCCTCAAGATCCCAAAAGTAGTAGGACTCACCAGAAACAAAAGGCCTGCCTTCGAATCCCACCTCTAACYCACAGTTAAAGTTATTTAAGTAGTCAGCATCCAGGAGCCGACATTTCCCTCTCTGAAAATGGGAACAAAATCACCAACTAGTCATAGTCAAAATGCAAGAAAAGTGTGAAATGAAGAAGCATAGTTGGCATAGTAGATATAGATAGGTATAGATATATAGATATAGCTGATAAAGTTATAGATATATATAKAGAGAGATAACCTCATAGTGTACACAGCGTTATCATTTCCTCCAAGCCRGATTCCACCCTGCCTCTCTCAGGTGGAAGTCTGATTCGTCAACCATTGGCTCCATTCTCCTGCTAGGCACCCTGCCTAGGCTAGCAATAGGCTGGAGAGATAAAGAACAGAGAGAGCAAATGAGCTCATATGAGTTCTCTACCGTGGGTGTTGTCTCTGGACCGGGCGGAAGGCAACAGAAAAGTTGGGGAAGGGAGGAAGGAAGGGAGGATGCCCACAAGGGAAGGCAGTAAGGGCTCTGAGGACAAATACAGCTAGGTTGGGGCTCCATCAGAGGCACCGGTCCTGCTTTCTGCCAAAGGCTAGCTGAGATTTAACTCTTCAAGGTTTCATAGCCTCACCTTACTTGGTTTTCTGAGGGGGAGGGGAATTGGGGGAGGGTATCAGGGCTGCAGAGGACCTTTCCATTTACGAAAGGAATGATGCTGCYGTATTGTGACCAGTTAGAATTTGGTGAACCTACTTCCTATTCAGTCCGCATATTATTTCCATACACACCCCCTACTAAGCCCTGACACACCCATGGTTTCTACAGCCGAGCAGCCGCTCCCTTTGTGGGAGGGCCACAAAGGACAAGGGAACGCTTAACTCTTTGGGGACATCACCCACATTTTAAATGACTAACAAAGCTGAGAATGTGGGAAATGGGACATACTGAGCARGAACTTGAATGTTACCCATATTCCTGTCAGAGCCCTGAAGAAAAGGAATGAAAACCTCCACCCACGCACAGTCCACGTCCCAAACCACCACTCTCCTGGACAGACACAAGCCTAGCTGCCAGTCGCTCACTGAAACCCCCTTCAGATGCTACCGAAACCCCCTCAGTCTCGGCTCAAGCCCCTTCACAGACTGCTCCGATACCAATCTCACATCTCCAGTCTGCCCCACCTGTACACGCAACAGTCTGGCCTACAGCACGCAAAGACCCTTCCTGGGATTCAGAACGTTCATAGACCTGCAGTTTTCTGTCTAACATGGCTTCATCAGAGCTGGGCCCCCCAGTCCTTTGTAGACTAATAACTTCCAACTCCTCCTTTACAATACAGCTTACATTTTTCCTCTTCATTGACACATTCTCTAGGTAGAGAGGTATCACCCTCCATTACCAGATCCCGATGTTTATAGGTATTCTTTTGGCCTCTGTACTTATCCCAAATCTCAGCAGATCTAATTAATTAGGAAAAGAGTCCATCTTCTCTGCAATCTTAGCCGGCATATAAAGGCTACTCCCCGGTAGGGGACTTAGTGGTTTTTTTGCTTGGTGAATTGATAAATAATTGTCAAGAGTTAGGAAGCCTTAAACATCAACTTGGAAATTACAATAGACTACAGTGGATCTCCATTCATTAACTTTGCAGTGGTGACCATAGTTACATCGTGCCCTGAGGACCAAGATTAAAATTGGGTCCAGGCAATCACAGTATAGCAGGATCATCTGCTAGGCCCTCAGGTCATTCTTAGCAGCTATCGTGTTATGATGTGGCTGTTGATTTGTGGGAGAGGGGTAGGAAGAGCAGCGTTCATCCCGAGTTCCCCAAAGGACAGTCAGAGGTTGGCTGTCCCCAAAGGGGGAAGCAACGTCCCTAGGTTCTCCCTTTGTTACATGTCTTGAAGCAAACCAATGGGACAAGGGTGAGCAGGAAGATACCAGGGCCAGCTCCTGTGACAYAGCACGTGTCCTTCTGCCTTGTGGGTTGTGACCCAAAAGTGGACAGGCTATGTTCCTGAAGCTAGGAGCTCTGGTAGGAAAGCAGTGGACATCAGATGTGTTGAGTCCTTGTCACTTGTGCTATATATGCCAGATTACACAAGTCTGAGAGACTACACTATATCTGAACAAGAACTTCTTATAATAATATAATATAATCAAACTACAGCACAATGTCATCAATAAAGCTATGTAATTTAATGGAACATTAGCATAACATATACCCGGTACATATATAGAGCACCTAGAAAGGAATAGAATGGTATCAGAACTACCTCTGGATGATTTTTTTAGACTTCTTGAAATAAAATAAATTGACATATGTATGCATTATTAATGAAGCAGAATTCACATGTAGTCAAACCATTAAAAATCTAAAATTAAACTTCTTGTACAGCTGTTAAGATAATGTAGCCATCCCTACACTAAAATTAATTTTACTCTTCTTTCCCTGAAAAAGAAACCCCAAGCCCATTTGCTCCCTTTCTTCTCTTACCCACCCACAACCCCTTGCCCTAGAAAAAACACTAATCTACTCTCTGCCTCTGTAGATTTACCTCTTCTGGGTATTTCATCTAAAGGGCCGCATAGGATGTGGTCCTTGTGACTGCGGTCCCTCATTCGGCTATCCACACTGTGCCATGTGTCATGAGATCAGACCTTCGTGCACTGTGTGGATAGAACACCCGCCTCTGTTGGGCATTTGGGTATCTTCCCCATTGGGCTGTTTTGAATAATGCTGTTAAGMACATTTGTGAATGACTTTTTAGATCTGCTTTTCATGTCCCTTGGACATGTCCTCAGGGGTATAACTGCTAAGGATAGTAAGACTCTTCTCATGAGCTAATTGCCCATGTGTAGAGCTATTTAGGAGAAATGTCTATTTATATCTTTTGTTCATTTTCAGATTCGGTTGCTCATCTTTTTGTCATTGAGTAATAAGGGTTCTTTACATATTCTAGAGATAGATCTCTTATCCTTTCATTTATTTTCCTACTGGGTAGGTTAAAATGTGTTCAAGACCAGACTAGGCTATAAGACAAGCCCATATCTCAAAATAACAACAAAAACTAATTTTGGTAGAGTCCAGGTCACCAAATTTTTTTCTTTTATGACTGCAATGGTGATGTTATATGTAAAACAAAAATAAATCAAAACAAAACCAAAAAAACCAGCAAAACAAACAAATAAAACACTTATCATCTTAACCCAGTTATTCCTGTTTTTTGAGAGTTTCATAGTTTAGGTCTTAAATTTAGCTCTAAAATTTATTTTGGAATAAGATGGATTAAATTTACTATGCATTTATGATTAGTTACACTAGTATATTATGTTAGCTATAAATACACTAACTTTGGAATAACCTTCCCTCTGTACATGATCCCTTGAAAAGCATGTGATACGCCTGCCCTGTACTAGAACCACTGGGCAAACAAAGATGGGTCTAAAATGTCCCCCAAAGGCCTGTGTACTAAATGCTCAGTGCTTAGCCTGACACTATTTGCTGCTGGTGGAGCCTAAGAAGTAGAGGTAATAGAGAGACTTGTGGGCATTGTGGGTGTGCCCAAAAGAGTACTGGCATTCTAGCCTCTCCCATGTCCCCTGACCCACTTTCCTCCCACCTTGGGATAAGCAGGCTCCTTCCACCTTGCACACTTGCCGTAATGTCCATTTTGCAACTGGCTTTTGAACCTTGACATAGGCTCAAAAGCAATAGGCAACCAACCATGGACAGAAACCCCTGAAACTGTGAGCGGAAACCTTTATTATTTTTAAAGAGTATTGTCTTAGATATTTTGTTACAGTAATAGAGGGCYGGCCAACAATCCTTGTCATTACTTGAGGAATATATAATTTAAAAATATGTAATTATCACCTGTACTGTCAAGTGTGAGACTAATTAGGAAATCTAGGCACAGCCAAAATCCCTTTTAAGCTAAAAACTTGGGAGAAAACACTTGAAATGAGCATTTCCATGTATACTGAAGGTGGCTACAGCCATGTTCACGCAAAGCACTGAATGCAGGATATAGCAATTAGGTGGTTAGTGGAGAGAAKTTGCCCAATGTGGTTGTGTATTTAGGACTTAGAGAGACAAAACTGGCCAGAAAGGAGAGCACTCCAGGGGCTGGAATGAAGTGTAGCAAGTGCAGAACGGGGAGGCACAGAGCCAATAGCAGGGGCAACAGCTCATAGTCTGGGGCCCGTGCACAGGGGCAGTAACTGTGTGGAAACCTAGCAATCAGGTTATACGAGTCAATGGAAGCACAATCATGTCCTGCAGGAAGGATGAGGACGAATGACTTCACATTTCCCTTCCCACCTGGGATGAGGTAAACAAGCTCCTTCCACCATAAAAGTCACCTTCCAGAACAATCTACAGGGACTTAAGGAAAAGCGGGCACCAGTGCTAACCACACCCACCGGCCTCAATTTTTTCCATCTCCTTCACTCTTTGTTTGCTCTAATAAAAAGAAGGAAGTCTACTTTTACAGTTCACTTTAAAAAGAAATCATTCATAAGGCAGACCCTTGGTAGGCTATTTAAGAAAGGGCCCTCTCCTGTGGGGAACCAAAGAAAACACTGAGAGAAAAAAAATGGTGGAGACAGGACATTTCCACACTTGGTTGTAGGAAGCCAGCCCACCCAGCTTGACGGCCCGTGAGAGGCCATCAAAAAAAGTGAATTATTAAGGAACTTCAATTAGGGAACTACTAAATCTCCTTAAATGCTAGCAAAGCCTAATATTGCATGGGCCTCCCCCCAGGAGGCAAAGCAGTAGACCAGTCAGTCCCCTGCCRCACTTCAGTCTGTCTTTAAACCCGCAGTTCCCTGTCTGTTTCTAATTGATTCAAATGATCTTCCTTATCCGTGTATATGAAATCTCTTCAGACGTCAAGAGATTACGCTGTTTTAAGTCAACAGAAGGCTCGCCTCTATCAAGGCATAGGATTGACAAGGCAGGAGAAACCACTCCAGACTGTAAATARTTATTGAATGATGATAATTATCCTAAAATAAATTTCAAACACAGTTGTGAAAAGCATCGAGGGCAGCTTCAAGATCCAAGATCTGTGTTATTTCAAAGTCTCAGTGAGGACAAGAGCAGTTGGGACAGGGGGAGCATCGCTTTAAATGGGGACAAACGTTACAAAGATGGATGCGGGGAGCATGTTTCAAATGCGAGTCGCTGGCATGCTCAAAAAACGAGCTCACCAAGAAGACTTTGTAATCGATGCCGAAAGAACAGTTTGAAAGGATCGACTGTGCCGAGAGGCTATTGATTTCTGGAGAACCAGGGGTCCGCTCTGCTCATCATGGGAGTCCTGTGCCCTGGCCTGGCAGCGTTTCCATGCGTGGGCTTTTGTCTCCACAGAAGGCCACTGGGATACTCAGCCTTTGCTTTAGTCCCCACCTAAGCGAGGCCAATCTTCAAACAAAAAGCGGTTTTTCACTAGAGCTCTTAGGGGGAGGGGAGAGAGCGGCTCAAACTGTCCTCACTTGAACTCAAAGGCTTAATGAGTCTTGGTGCCCCAAAGCTGGAGACAGGCCAAGTCAGTGGGGCCAACTGTGATTTGGCAGGGAAACAAGAGGAAAAACCTACACAGAAGGCCTATCGAGTTCTTACCAGCCTGCTAAGGAAGGCCAGCGTGAGGAACAGCAGAGGGGCCCAAGTGCGCTGAGATTTGACTGAGAATCTGGGTTGGTAAAAATAAAGCTACAGACGAAGTCTAAAGATACAGTGAGCTCCACCCTCGTCCTTGTGGCCAGCTGGAGAGAGGGCTTGGGAAGTCCAGGCTGTTCACCTGCTCAACGCCACGTGTTTCTGTGTCTCATCTACTACCCATCCTCCGGGAGTGCCATCTTGGATTATAACCACAGGGTCAGCCCATTCACAAGCCATCAGGTCACAGTAATCCCACTTCCTTTTCAGGGACTCAGGAAAGCCTTACATGTSTTGTTCGTATTATGTAAGATCTGTCACAGTAGCCCGCTGAGAAGATGAAACACATGGGGCAAACCTGTCCTGGCCAGGTGGGAACAGGATGATGTCATTTATTGGCAGAGGCCTCCAGCGTCTCCTCTGCTACTGGAGCATGGCTACCTCAGTCTGATTTGTGCAGGTTCTTGGGAACACAGGAGACTGCTCTAGCTTTGTAAGAGTCTCCTTAGCAACCTACATTTCCAAGGCATCACAGGTTCTCCAATACATCTTTTGTTTGCATCTCTCTTCTTTCCCTGGAGCAAGAGAGAAACTCCCCCAAACTGAGACGTGCTCTGCTCCTCTCTCTGCGTGTGTTCTTTCTCTAAGACCCTGCCAAGGCTCGCAGCTTACCCACAACATCTAACCAAGGCTCTACAGTCTGCTTTGAGTAGGTCAGATCCACTGTCACCCTCCTAATCTCCCATTCCTCACTCCCTAAGGCCCACAGTTCTCCTCCTTGGGTGGTGTATCTATATTTCAAGCTTGACCTGACCAAACTGAAATCATAACCCTTCCCCACAGAGGACCCCGACCAGCTGTATCGAGAGTCCGGCCTTATGGTTTGTCATTCGCAACAGATACATTGGCTTTAAAACAAAAAAAGTCTTTGTATTCATCAATACGCTATATCCTGATCATGTCATCAATAGTCTCACTTCTGGAAGTCAAACTTCCAAATATTTGTGTGCCTCATGAGGTCCTGCAAATCTTAGTCTCCCTACCTCCCTGCCCCCCACTCTGATTCCATGCCTTGCCTCCCATGTTTGAGCCCAACATGTCTATCTACAGTTCCTCGAATGCACACTCTTCTTCCCATTGGAGGTATGCCATTCTGTCATCTAGAGCATGTTTCTCTTCCACGYCATCTCCTCTGGCAGTAATAAAGAGTTTCTAGACTTCCTTAAACTCCCAGTCTAAACGTTGCATCCTCAAGGCAACCTGAGACTTATATCCCACATGATTCAGACACTGGATCTGATTGTCTCCCTCACTGATTGTGGGACTTCACTGTTTAGTGGGCTATCATTAAGAATGACACCACATGCCTGGCAGTAGTGGCGCATGCCTTT
>BDUI01006976.1:54112-65935 GCA_002335545.1 Apodemus speciosus
GGGTTTGGGTGAAATATTCTGTAGATGTCTGCTAGGTCCATTTGATTTGTTACATTATGTAACTCCAACATTTCTCTATTTAGTTTTTGTCTGGATGACCTGTTTATTGGCAAATGTAGAGTACTGAAGTCATCCACTATCACTGTGTGAGGTTAATATYTGGTTTCAGCTATAGTAATGCTTCTTTTTTGAATTTGGGTATACTTGTGTTTGGTGCATAAATGATTAGGATTGCAATATCATCTTGGTGGATCGTTCCTTAAATGAGTTTATAGTTTCTTTCTATATCTCTTCTGTTTAGCTTTGCTTTGGAGACTATTTTATAAGATTTTAAAAGGCTATACCTACTTGGTTCTTAGATCCATTTTCTTTGAGTAACTTTTTCCATTCTTTTAYCCAGAGATATCTATTCTTAATGGTGAGTTATGTTTCTTGGATGTAGACATAGAGCTGGATCCTGTTTTTTTAATCCTATCTGTTTGATAGTGTCTTTTTATTGGGAAAGTGAGACCATTAATATTAAGTGTTATTGACAAACAATTTTTATTGATTCCTGGTTTTGGTTTTGCTGTTAATGGTGGTTTATTTGTTTGCTTGCTTTTTATTTTGTTTTGTTGAAGGAGGAGTTGGKTTTTTTTGGCTTTTGTTTTTTGCTTCCTGATTTTTGGAAACTGGTTTTCTCTGTATAGCCCTGGCTGTTCTGGACCTCACTTTGAAGAACAGGCTGGCCTCAAACTCAGAGACCTGTYTGCCTCTCTGCCTCTGGAATGCTAGGATTAAAGGCATGCACCACCAGATGCTTGTTATTTGTTTTTATGGTGCACRTTTTCATCTCTCTTTTGACTTACTGTTTTTAGATTATGTTTTGTGTCTTCTTGGGAGTGGTTAACTTCTTCAAGCTGAAACTTTTCTTCTAGTGCCTTCTGTAGTTCTGGATTGATAGATATACAGAARCTGCTTTAATTTTGTTTTTGTCATAAAATATTTTTCTTCTTCCATCTATTTTGGTTGATAGTTCTGCTGGGTATAGTAATCTGGGCAGGCATCACTAGTGTCTTAGATTTTGTAGAACATCTCTTCAGGCCTTTCTGGCTTTCAGAGTCTCCACTGGAAAGCTGGTTATTATTCTGATGGCATTGCCTCTATATGYGATTTTTGGCATTACAGCTCTCATTATTATCTAAGTTTAGTGTTTTGATTATCATGTATCATGAGTCACTTATATTTTTTTTCAGAACTGTCTATCTGGTGTTCTGTATGCTTGCTGTTCCTTGAAAACCTCGTTCTTTAGATCTGGGAAATTTTCTTCTATTATTTTGTYAAAAGATATTTTGTGTGCCTTTGATTTGGGTTTCTTCTTCTATCCCTATCCTTCATAGGTTTAGTCTTTTCACAGTGTCCAAGATTTCCTGGATGTGTTGTACCTAGGTTTTATTTTATTTTAAATTTTACATTTTCTTTGACTGGGCTATCCATTTCTTCTACCTTGTCTTCAAGGCCTGAAGTTCTCTCTTTATACTTTATAATCTGTTGGGGTTTTTGTTTTTGGTTTTTGKTTTTTTTTTTTTTTCATCTTAAGCTTTTCATTTCAGTTTGGGTTTTCTTTAGTGTTTCTGTTTCTACATTCATGTCTTGAAATGTTTTCAATATTTTATTCAACTGTGTTTTCACAAGTCTTCATTAAGGCATTTATTCATATTTGTTCAAATATCCCTAAACATAGTCACAATTGGTATTGTAAAGTTCTTGTACTTCAGCTAAACTAAATCTCTTARGGTCTATTAGGATACAACTAATGGCTTCTGGAGGAGACATATTGTCTCAGCTGTTCCTGTGTATGTTTTTGTTATCTTGGCTTATGCTGACTGAAGTATTTCTTACTGGAGATATCTGGTCTCATCTTTGTTGGCTGGGTGTTCCATTCTTTGGTTGCCATTGTCTACTTGGGGTCCTAGGCAAGTGTAGTTGTGGGGTTGTGGGGTTCCTTACAGAGGGCACATCTGTAYCTGTGGGCAGTGACACAAAGGAATGGAGGCAGGCTAAGAAGAAAGGCCAAGAGGGTCTGTGGGAAAGAACCAGGAAGATTCTGTCTACACCAAAAGGCTAGGTCTCTGGATGTTTGGTGTGTGGCCGGAGGTGAGGTTCCTGCAATCAGGTTGCAGTAGTACTAAGAATGTCTGGAGAGACAGGGTAAAAAAGTGTTAAGGGGATGATGGATCAGTATGAAAAGGTAGAATCTCTAGCGAATCTTGAGGTTGGGTGGAGAATGGGTATCTGAGAGCAGAATGCTGCAGGGCTGAGGTGAGACTGGAGAGATAATAATGAAGGGTGGCAAGGATAAATAGAAATCCTGAGTGTCATCCTGGTGCTACTTGTGACAGGGTCTGGGGCGGGAGGAGGGTACCAGATGGAAAGTGTTTCTTGAGATCTGTGGCTAACACAAAGGAATGGAAATGGTTTAGAAAGGAAGGCTGAAGCATTTAGCATTTTCTATTAGAAATGCTCCTGGCAGTAACTGAAATATGCTGCTTTTTGAGTAGACCTGGTTCTCACATATATTTTCTTAGTTCATCCTTTGTTGGTGTTGTTGTTGTTTCCCAGACAGGGTTTCTCTGTGTAGCGGTGGCTGTCCTAGAACTCGCTCTGTAGATCAGGCTGGCCTCGAACTCAGAGATCCACCTGCCTCTGTGTCCCAAGTGCTGAGATTAAAGGCATGCGCCACAATTGCCCAGCTTCTTAGTTCATCTTTATGAGGTGATTTTCTTTCAGGTCCTCTCTTTCTTGTGACTGACCACCCTTTCCCACACTCACTCAAATTTCTCTTTGTCAGTATTGAAAACTGACCCGTTCCTGTAATGTCAGCACTTGGTAGATGAAGGTCTGAAGGTCAGCAGTTCAAAGGCAGCTTCAGCTATGTAGCAGAGTCAAAATCAGCCTTGGCTACATGAGGGAAAATAAAAAGTGAAAAGCTGGCCCAAGGAGAGGGGATGAGAGTCTTGCTTTTAGTTCTGACTCTGTCACAAAGTATCCCCACCATGGGCAGTTAGTTGGTCACTCCTTAAGGGACCTTAAATCAAGGATCCTGACTAAGAACTCATTTGTGTCCTAGTGCTTGGATATCTACTAATGAATGACCTTCTCTTAGAACCTGGCTTATTTCCTATAATGACAGCAATGATGCTCCAGTGATAAGAGAGAACACATCCCACAACCCCACCTCTCTGGGATTTTTAGGAGACCTCAGAAGGTACCAAGTACTAACAGTCTAGCACCATGTTTGTGAATCACCTAGAAGACTTTGTTCAATGTAGATTACAATACAATAAATCTGAGGTTCTGGGAGTCTACATTTCTGAACAAATTTCTGGTTGTTGTTTTAGAAAATCCATGTTGAGAGGCAAGKGTCTACTCTACATTCTCCTGACAGGTAGACCCACTTTAGGAAGTCCTAAATGGTGGTATCTCTTGTTATTCAGACTCAACCAAAAAATGTCCTACCTCAGAGAAACTTCCCAGCCACTCAGTCTTTCAACCAAGAACAATAGACTATGTATTGATTTACATGAGAAATGGGTGGTTTACAGGCTTTGTTCTCCCATGTAATTTTATCTGATATCATTATTCAATTTGAATTCAGTGTACCAATTATTATTATCATTTGCCATTTCTTAGAATCAAAACTCAGGGCTTTGTATATGCATAGGAAGTACACCTCTGACCTATGTCCCCAGCCCAGTAATTACTTCCACAACCAAGTTCTCTGACTTCACTTGGGTTGCTTCAAGTACACAAGATTTCTGCAGACAAATGGCTTCTCCACCCAAACAGACTGTAAATAACTTTCAGTCTGGCACCACCCTGAAGAAACTCACTGTTTAGAAAGTTTGCCAAGATGATCTCAGAATACACTAACTTGAACACAGCTTGTTTTGGGGATTTGGGGGTTTTGTTTGTTTTTGAAGACAGGTTTTTAAGTAGCCCAAGCTGGCCTAAGACTTGCTTGAAATGGTCTTGCATTCCTGATTCTCCTGCCTGTACATCCCTAGAGCTGGGATTACAGGTATAATAGCTCCTTTTTTTTTTTTTTTTTWAAAGGTATCTATTCAGTACTGTGATAACCTGGTACACTGAGCAAGCAACAGCACAGGTGGAGACAATTTTTCATTAAAATATGTTGCATTTGTTGACATTGCACATGGATTGTTGATGAAGATACCTATATACACACACCAAATAAATGTGAAATAAATAACAACAAGACCCCTTGTTGGAGGCCAGCAAGATGACTCATCAGGTAAAGCAGTTGTTCTCAAACTGTGCGTTGAGACTGTTTTGGGGGTGGAATGACCCCTTCGTAAGGGTCGCATATCAGATATCCTACATATCAAATAGTTACATTATGATTCATAACAGTGGTAGTGAATGGGTTGGGTAAGAGGTATAGAGGGAAGCTGTACTAAAGGAAGTTGTTAATATTTGATAAGAATTAGAAGAGGGAGCATAAAGCATAAAAATATTTCATATCCTTACCAGTTACGTAAAATGGAAAGGATATGAAATGGTTGCTATTATGCATTAGATCACCACACATTGTATACATGAGCTGAAATGATCACCTTTAAACGCTGGAGAGATGCTCAGTTAATAATGTGATTGTTACACAAGCATAAGGACCCGAGTTCAGATCCCCAGCACCTATGTAAAAAGTTTTGACACTACTCATGCATATGTGATCCCAGTTCATAGGAGGTAGTGATAGGCAGATTCCTGGAGCTTACTGGTCAACCACCCTAGCCAAATAAGTCAAAGACTCTCAAGAAATAAGGGAAGGAGCAACTGAAGAAAACACCCAGCATCAACCCCTGTCCTCTCATGTGTATAGAAACACATGCACATGTGCACACATATAACACCCCCCTACACACATACATGCAACCTTTTAAAGAAATGATCACACTTTACCACAGATATGTACAATTATCTGTTAATTGTGCATTCATATGCATATAAACTTAAAAGACAATTGCAAAGCTGGAATGGCGGCTCAGTGTTTAAGAGTATCTGCTACTCTTGCAGAAAGCCTGGGCTCAGTTCCCAGCACCCAACACAGCAGCTTACAGCAACTTCAGTTCCAAGGATCTAATGCCCTCTTCTGGTCTTTTGGGGCATTACGCACATATGCTCAGTGTATACACATATATGCAGGTTCTCCCACATACACACATAAATCTCTTTTTTAAAGCACAGTATTTTGATGTTTAGAAAAAGAGGAAAATATAAGGTAACAAAGAATCTCTTGCTCACTCAGTCCTTTCCTTCACATTACTCTTTTTTTTTTATCATGGCAAATATTCCAACCTGAGGGTATTTATGTAGTGTATCTCTTGGCCATCTCCTTCACTGGGATGTTATCTACCTGGCAACAGCTTCCTTTGCTCCTCTGTTCCTGTACCCATAACAGTACCTGGCACACAGCAAGGACTCAATAAAAGTTGTATGAGTGACTTTATAAACAAAGAGCTACTATGATGCACCTTCAAGCTAAATGGACCTGATACTAAAAGTTTGGTCTTCAGAGTGTACCTCATGGCTCTACAGAGTGTTCATTTTCACAGAAAGTGGTTTTGGGTTTAATCATCCTTACTTGCCCTGAATAAATTTTAAGTCAGGAAAGATACCAGGGCCTTATCAGATAGTAGGAGGCCTTTGTAACTGTCCAGCTGACTTGTATCTTTCAAATTGATTTATAAGACTATTATACCTAAAACATAACAAAAATAAACCCTATTTTACAGTCTCTGGCAATATCAAAGCAAAGAATAAAAAGTAAGTCAACACAGTTGGAAGAATGTATTTCTCTTGAGATCCATGGTTCCTGAAATGTCTACTCTTGTAAAAGATAATACTGGAACAACCCCGTCCCAGAGCTCAACATTTTCTTGCTTTTGTGGTAGAAATAGAATCTTGATGTTGCTTTTTCTACTTCTCCTTTTGGTCATTTGTTTAGTGTGAAGCTAAATGTGCCACATCCCCAATTCCCCCTGCTGTTAGAATTCAACCCATCCCCAGCAAAAGATATACCTTTTTTTTTTNATGGATACAGAAAATGTGGTATATTTACACAATGGAATACGATGCAGCTTAAATTAGATTAAATGAATTCATGAAATTCTTAGACAAATGGATGGAACTGGAAAATATCATCCTGAGTGAGGTAACCCAATCACAAAAGAACACACATGGTAGGCACTCACTGATAAGTGGATATTAGCCCAGAAGSTTGGAATACCCAAGACACAATTCACATATCAAATGATGCCTAAGAAGGAGGAAGAACAAAGTATGGATACTCTGGTCCTTCATAGAAGGGAGAACAAGATACCCACAGAAAGAGATTCAGAAACAAAGGGTGGAGCAGAGTCTGAGGGAAAGACCATCCAGAGACTACCCCGCCTAGGAATCCATCCCTTATACAGTTACAAAACCCAGACACTATTATCGATGCCCACAAGTATTTGCTGACTGGAGCTGGATATAGCTGTCAGCTGGGAGGCTCTGCTAGTGCATGACAAATACAGAGGGGGACACTCTCAGTCAGCCATTGAACTGAGCACAGGGTCCCCAATGGGGGATCTAGAGAAAGGACCCAAGGAGCTGAACGGGTTTGCAGCACCACCGGAGGAACAACAATATGAGTCACCCAGTACTCCCAGAGCTCCCAGGGACAAAACCATCARCCAAAGAGTACACATGGAGTTACCCATGGCTTCCGACACATAGGCAGCAGAGGATGGCCTTGTTGGACATCAAAGGGAAGAGAGGCCCCTGGTCCTGTGTAGGTTCGATGCAGCAGTGTAGGGGAATACCAGGACTGGGAAGCAGGAGAGGGTTGATTGGGGAACAAGGAGGGGGGAGATGGCTTATGGGATTTTCGTGGTGGGGGAAGGGGGGACCGGGAAAGGGGACAACATTTGAAATGTAAATAAAGAATATATCTAATAAAAAAAGAAAAAAGAAAATGCCCCCACAGGCTTGCCGACAGGTCATCTGATGGGGCATTTTTCTCAGTTGAGGCTCTCTCTGCTCAAATGACTCTAGCATGTATTAAGTTGATAATAATAATAATAATAATAATAATAATAATAATAATCAACACTGACACTGTTTCAACAAAAAGTATGCTGCACCCTGACAGCTCTCAGCAGGCTGTTGATCCAAGAAAAGACTGTGAGCCCAGATTCAATGTCAGTGCTATCCCAGAAGGGCGGCCTAGAGCCTGTCTGTCCAGCTCAGCTCGGGGAAGCACTATACCAACTAATTACAGCCCACCTGCTGATGAGCTCTGGTTCAGCTATAAAACACAGGGGAGAGGTGCTAAGGGAAGGAACGCCCAAGAAGAGCACCCCCCACAGGGAAGGAGGAGACAGAAACAGCAATCTGGGGTCCCCAAGTTTTCTTTAAACAAAGACAGGCAGTGAGGAGGCAAAAGAACACGCTATAACACGCGCTAGGTTGAAAAGACGTCTACACAATAAGTGACTTTTGTCCATGATGCACTACAGTCCTTCAGAGAGCCTTGCTCACAGTGAGTGTGTAAGTCCCCAAGCACCTATGCAGTAGAGCGGCAATGCGCCTCGACATTCAGAGAAAGGTGACTGTGAGAGGGTAAGTGGTTCAAGGAAGAAGGGTGGGGACTTGAACTCTTCGTTTTTAGGCTCTAAAATCTCTGTAATTTTCATCCTCATCCAATGATATTCTGAAAGGTGTCAAAATAAGAGCCCACCCTATGTGATTCCATTTACCTAATGCTTCAAAGAGAGGCCAAAGCATGCTAGGGTGAAGGGGAGATCAGAACAGTGCAGTCTCCAGGGTACTGAGATTCAGCAGGAAAGAACATGAGGGAACTTTCTCTGTTATAGCTGATGGAGGTGTAGAAGGGTCTTGCACATACCCGTCAGAGCCTCATTTAGGAGTTGCCTGCTTCCTTCTATGTCCATTGTCTTTCATTAAAATGGAAATCAGCATCAAAATTACACAGGCCATTAAATATGCTCAAATTTTGAAGTCTTGGTTTAAAGTTTATGTCCATATACATTTGTAAATATTAATGTTCTGGATTATTTTGTGTCTAAAGCCACTTTCTAGAAAGCTCTAATTCTACTGTCATAGAGCTGCTCTGTTGCTCCATTGCTATGTATTGTAATGCTAAATACTGGTCCCCGTTGCCCCCAGGGACCCAAGGGATGCTATGTAACCTTGTCCCCCAAGTTATCCCTGATTGATGAATAAAGATGCCTACAGNTTTTTTTTTTATCATGGCAAATATTCCAACCTGAGGGTATTTATGTAGTGTATCTCTTGGCCATCTCCTTCACTGGGATGTTATCTACCTGGCAACAGCTTCCTTTGCTCCTCTGTTCCTGTACCCATAACAGTACCTGGCACACAGCAAGGACTCAATAAAAGTTGTATGAGTGACTTTATAAACAAAGAGCTACTATGATGCACCTTCAAGCTAAATGGACCTGATACTAAAAGTTTGGTCTTCAGAGTGTACCTCATGGCTCTACAGAGTGTTCATTTTCACAGAAAGTGGTTTTGGGTTTAATCATCCTTACTTGCCCTGAATAAATTTTAAGTCAGGAAAGATACCAGGGCCTTATCAGATAGTAGGAGGCCTTTGTAACTGTCCAGCTGACTTGTATCTTTCAAATTGATTTATAAGACTATTATACCTAAAACATAACAAAAATAAACCCTATTTTACAGTCTCTGGCAATATCAAAGCAAAGAATAAAAAGTAAGTCAACACAGTTGGAAGAATGTATTTCTCTTGAGATCCATGGTTCCTGAAATGTCTACTCTTGTAAAAGATAATACTGGAACAACCCCGTCCCAGAGCTCAACATTTTCTTGCTTTTGTGGTAGAAATAGAATCTTGATGTTGCTTTTTCTACTTCTCCTTTTGGTCATTTGTTTAGTGTGAAGCTAAATGTGCCACATCCCCAATTCCCCCTGCTGTTAGAATTCAACCCATCCCCAGCAAAAGATATACCTTTTTTTTTTTATCTTCAGTGACTGAGTCAAAATTGGACACAGAACACAAGACATTCCAATCAGGGGCAAGAGAACTAAGTTTTACACACACACACACACACACACACACACACACACACACACCCCACAATTTGAACTCTTAGGGCCTTTCTTGGAAATCTTTGACAGTCATCTGAGAATGTGCTTGTCAGAATTTTGTAGCCATGAGGAAAGAACACTTAGAACCTCTAGGACCCTACCATAATAAATAAATTCAATAAACCAAAGGGCACCCAAGGTAGGAACAAYGTGTGGGGTGTTAATTGCATAAGCCCATAAAGTCAGTGTGGAGGTTTCCATTGTTCCGCACTCACTAGGATTAATTGATACATCACTCTGATAAACTGGTGATGTCTGGTCAGTTTCGTCCCCTGCTAACAATTAACTGTTGAGAGTTTACTGTGTGTCTGCCATGTTTGGTTTGAGGATTATAGGTAAAGAATAAGAGTCTTATCCTCAACTAACTTACAGCCACGCAAGGGGAATCAGGAGGCAAAAAAAGAAAAAAAATGTGCAAGTGTCCTTTAAAAAGCAAATACAGACCTGGAGAGATGCCTCAATGGTTAAGATCACTTGTTGCTCTTCCAAAGGATCTAAGTTCGATCCAGACACCCACATGGTGCCTTACAACCACCCATAACTCCAGTTCCAGTGCATTCAATGCTGCCTTCTGACCTCTGCAGGTATCAGGCATGCACATGCACACGGTGCATATACACACATCTAGGCCAAAACAACAAACACAGCAAACAAACAAAATTCATGCATATAAAAAAAAAAGCTAAAAACCAATAACCACAAGAAAAACAAAACATTTTAAAGCAAATACAGAGGTTAGGAGGAGGCACAGAGAACAGTCCTTCAAGTTGGAGGGTGAAGTCTAGAGAAGATGTTTGTATTTATCAGCTTCCCGTGATCTCAACAAAACACCTGAGGTGATAACTTAACAGGAGGGAGGTTGCTATGTATGGCGGCTCATACCAGCTCTCAGGAGGCAGAGACCGGAGAACTGCTGCAAGTTCAAGGCCAGCCTGGGCGACATCGTACTACCCCCACTTCAAAAACCAACCAATCAAAAAAAAAAAAAAAAACCACCAAGAAAATAAAGAGAAGTTTACTTCTGCTTACAGGTTTTGGGGTTTCAGTCACCTTCCGAGCTTCAGGTCTTCAACCCATGGGCCTTTGCGGGACTCTCCCCGATACAAACCATAGCAGCATCAGAGCGAATGAGACGCACAGATTGTCGTAGAACAATTAACCAGGTGAAGTATATCTCGGGAGGGTAGGAAAAATATGCATGGGTAATAAAAGGCCTTATCCAGAAATTCAAAGGCGTGGAAGTATCAGAAACATAAATACAGCAATCCTAAAACACTGGAGGAGCAAAGRGCCAGAAGTGAATTTGAGGGAGTGCAGCAGAAGCCRTGCTGTGTACTGCCTAATATGCTGTGTCCACAGGACTCTGGCCTCTGCTCTAGAAAGCCAGGAGGACCCTTCAGAGGACTGTAAGCAAGGTTACACTGGTCAGAAAAGATTCTCACCTTACGAGAAGCACCTTACCACCACATGCACTGACCCAGGACTTGAGAGGTGATGAGAACAGGTGCGGGGACAAGGCTCTCCTAGAGGAGGGTAGGATATTTTGCTGTGCAGAGCTGAATTTTTTATTCTTGTGAGTAGAAGAAACTTCCTTTTGTGTCAAGCCCAATAAAGTCCAATGTATGTAAGTCACAAATATTACTTAAATATTTCTAGTATTCACACTATAAAAAAATAATGAAACAGGATAAAAATTACCATGAATCCTATTTTATGTAGCTAAATGTAGTCTAAATTATTGTAACTTCAACACGGAATCCATATAGAATTCATTAATTATGTACTTCGTGTTCATTTTTGATGTATCAAGTCTTCAAAATAAATCACTGAGTGTTACAGTACATCTCAATTCAGAGTAGTTTGGGTTTTTTTTTTTTTTTTTTTTTTTTTGAGTCAGGGTTTCTCTGTATAGTCCTGGCTGTCCTGGAACTCACTCTGTAGACCAGGCCTCCAACTCAGAAATCCGCCTGCCCCTCTGCCTCCCAGAGTGCTGGGATTAAAGGCATGCATCACCACCGCCCGGCTGAGTAGTTATATTTTAAGTGCTCAAACGGCTGGAAGCTACTATATTGTTGATCAAAGATAGGAGGGCCCGATCCTGTATTGCTCAGCTTTCCATTGCTCTGACAAAACACCAGTTCAAAACAAAGAGCAGAATGTGGTGGCACATACCTGTAACCCCAGAACTTGAGAGGACAAGGCTGGCCTTGAACTCACAATCTTCCAGCCTTGTCCTCTCAAGTTCTGGGCTGAGTGTTGATCTTGTCTGCAGAGTGGATGTTCTGTGAAAGCTGATAAATCAACAGAGCCAGACTCAGAATGCATTTCAGTAGTTTTGCACATACAAACTAAATAAATGGTTAGGATTATGTGCTGTTTTACCAGTAATTGTGCACTAAATAGCATTATTGTTATTATCTTCAGGTCTGACAATAGGAATATTTTTACGATCCTTGGTGTACATTTATTGCACGTAATCCTCCAGGGTGGCTATGCCGATTTGAGCTTTCTATCCCTTCTGTCGGGCATCAAKTGTCTAACCGCTCTGCCTTCAGTTCCTCTCATAGGAAACAGAAAGAAGCAATTAAATCAAAGGGTTTAGATGCAATTAGAGCTTATGAGTCTTGG
>BDUI01006977.1:0-10425 GCA_002335545.1 Apodemus speciosus
TGCAATCCATTCATTACCCCTCTCCCAGTACCCTCTACCCCATTCCACAGTTCCTCATCCCATTCCTCCTCTCTCTTGGCTCCAAGAGGATATCCCCACCCACCCCCACCTGCCAGGCCTCCCTACTCTCTGGGGTCTCAATTCTCTCAAGGGTTAGATGCTTCTCCCACTGAGGCCAGACCTGGCATTCCTCTGCTGTATATGTCAGGAGCATTGGACCAGCTAGTGTAGGCTGCCTGGTTGGAGATATCAGGATTCGAGTTAGTCGAGACTGATGACCTTCCTATGGGGTTGTCCTCCTCCTCAGCTTCTTTCAGCCTTTCTCTAATTCAACCACAGGGGTCCCCAACTTAAGTCCATTGGTTGGGTGTAAGTACCTGCACCTGTCTCAGTCGGCTGCTTGTTGGGCCTCTCAGAAGATAGCTATGTTAGACTCCTGTCTGTAAGCACACCATAGCATCAGTAATAGTGTCAGGTCTTAGAGCCTCTACTTGAGATGGCCCAAATTGGGCAGATCACTGGACCTTCAGTCTCTTCTCCATTTTTGTCCCCACAATTCTTTTAGACAGGAACAATTCCGAGTCAGAGTTTTTGACTGTGGGATGGCATCCCTCCACTTGATGCCCTGTCTTTCTACTGGTGGTGGATGCTACAAGTTCTYTCTCCCCACCATTGGGCATTTCATCCAAGATTCCTCCCTTTGGGTCCTGAGAGTCTCTCAGCTCCCAGGTCTCTGGTACATTCTACAGGGTCACCCCAACTCCTACCTCCAGAGGTTGCCTGTTTCCATTCTTTCTGCTGGCCCTCAGGGCTTCACTCCTGTTCCTCCCATACCTGATCATGTTCCCCCTTTCCCCTCCACCTGTCCCTCTTCCACCCATGTCCTTCCCTCCCTCTGTCTCCTATGATTGCTTCCTTCTCCCTCTCAAATGGGATTGAGGCATCCTCACTTGGGCCCTTTTGCTTGTTAACCTTCTTGAGTTCTATGGATTATATCCTAGGTATTCTGTACATTTTGGCTAATATACACCTATTAGTGAGTACATACCATATATATCCTTTTGTGTTCCTTTTAATTCACTCAGGATATTTTCTAGTTCTATCCATTTACGTGCAAAACTCATGATGTCCTTGTTCTTAATAGCTGAATAGTATTCCATTGTGTAAATGGACCACATTTTCTGTATTCATTCTTCTGTTGTGGGCCATCTGGGTTGTTTCCCGCTTCTGACTATTATAAATAAGGCCACTATGAACATAGTGGAGCATGTGACCCTGTGGTATGATGGAGCATCTTTTGGGTATATTCCCAAGAGTGATATAGCTGGGTCTTCAGGTAGATATATTTCCAGTTTTCTGAGGAACTTCCAGATTGATTTCCAGATTGGTTGTACCAGTTTGTGATCCCACCAGCAATGGAGGAGTGTACCCTTTTCTCCACATCCTCGCCATTTTAAAGTAAATTGTATACCATTTTAATTATTGTGATAAAATCTTGTGATATCTTGATTTTGACCCATTCCACCTAGTCATAGACTATCTCATTGTCTCACACTCCCACACAGAGTATGTTATGCTCCCATTAATATGTGCAGTATAATATGCTGTTCTGAGAAAGATTAAGTTCATATAACTTATGGCAATAATTTTATTATGAATTATTGTCATTACTCTTTTACTATTTCTGATTCACAAGTTAAACTTTACCACAGTTATGTATGTGGAGAAATGACATAGTTTAAATAGGCTTTCATGGTATCTGTGGTCTTAGGAAGCYACTAGGTATTTCAAAACCTATCACCATATACATATCGTCTATATTGTAGATCCTGAGGATAGACRTGAATACAGTTGAGATGGACAGATGTGTTAGATCTTTAGAGCTTACATCTCTGAATAACTCTAGGATACATAGGCCCCAGGAAAGCTAAGGTCACTGAAGCTTTATCATAAATTTTTAAAGCTGGAATTCACTCCTAAATACAGGATTTTTTTTTTAAATGTATAAAATAATGGTACTTTGTAGTTCATTAATTTAGTGCATATTTCTTTATGCCTTTCTTTGATTAATTTCTGTTTTCTCCAAAATGCCTCACAGATATCTAGGACACAGGCTCAACTTTTACATTATAGCAAGTCAGTTTCCTACACTTCCTCTCCAGCTACAATGCTGAATCCACCTGAAACGTTTTAAAGAACCCTTGATAAATCCAGAGGTAATTATGCTGGAACTCAGCTGTGAGAGCAAGTACTAGTTGTAAGTCTTTCTTGTCAAGTTTTAGAATTAAAACTCTTCTTTCCTGTTGCTTTATCCTCTTTCTTCCTAGCATTTATTTTAGAATATCACTTGTTTGAGTTGCTATCGGTTATCTTTTCGCCCTCTCTTCTGGTAGTCTAGTCCTTCTCCCTCCCTTCCCTCCACACTTCCTTTCTCCTTTTTCTCCCTCTTAGGACTTTTGGAGAGTTCTCTAAATGAGTCCATTTGAACCAACCTAGGCACAGAGTTTTCAGACCTGACTACTTTGTATAAATTGTGCTGTTTTGCAGTCTTTGCATTGTCTGCATTTGCTTCTAGTCATTTCAGAATCATGGTCTCTGCATTAACAAAGATGACGTGACTCAACAGAGGCAATACAGGCTGAATCGGTGAAGGATATTCTTTCACTACAACTGATTTTTCCAAGGTGAGATTCTAAGATAATTTCCTAAG
The DNA here is from genome assembly GCA_002335545.1 of Apodemus speciosus. Classification (NCBI taxonomy): domain Eukaryota; kingdom Metazoa; phylum Chordata; class Mammalia; order Rodentia; family Muridae; genus Apodemus; species Apodemus speciosus. Next base: position 2,711 of record BDUI01006977.1, read on the forward strand.
CATTTAGAGTAAAAGACACTAGAAGGAGCTTTGCCTTCATTCCCTTGCTGTCTCCCTCTATTAAATTATCCTTCTGATATCATATCTGCTACTTATATATACATTGTAAATGAAAGGCTATATTGAAGCAGTTTTCTATTAATGCTAATGCCCAATTTTATGTTATCACCATATAAAATCTTCACCCTGTTTTATTCAATGAATTGGTTTGAAGTATTGAAATTATATCATAAGATAAAATTAGAGATAAAAAACCTATTTTGATTTTGTTTATAGCATCTGTGAGCTCTGTGGTTTTGCCCTGCTGTTTCTTTAAAAATGCAGTCCGTGGTTCAACTATAATTTGGTTACTTTCACTCTCACAGGATAACTTATGTGACTCCCATTAGCATATATAAGTATAAATAAGTTTGGCAATTAAGGTGATCACAGTGCCATCTTGGGAGCATGCACTTGTTGTGCCAGGAAATATTCGTGAACTCCCAAAAGATGACCAAGGTGCTGACTCCTGTGAAATTGCCTTAGAGTCTCTTTATTCAGGCTTGAGCTTGGGCCACACCAGTCTCCAATGCAGGACGTAGGCCCCAAGCCCAATTTCAGGCAAGCATTTATAGAGGCAGAAAGGGTGTATCTAGCTGGGTACACAACTGATTGGGCTACCATTATTGCTTTTAATGTAATTGGCTTGTGCTGAGAGCCAAACCATAAACTTAACTTCTGCTTTGCTCCTGATTGGTGATGGTTAGGAAGTGAAGTGTCAGGAGTGGGCTTGTAACCAGGGGATGCAGATGTGTTGGGGAATAACCTGAAAACTGGTATTAGACACAGGTTTTGCTGGGAGGTAACCTGGAAACTGGTGTTAGACACAGGTCTTCTTAGGGGGTAGCCTGGAAACTGGTGCTAGGTACTGACTTGTTAGTTAACTTTAGTTCAACTTTAGGTCAAGTCCTCTAAGATGGAGTCTGAACCCAAGCGATTTGCTCTCTCATTCTCACAGCCCCATCAGAACTTCCAACTTTTGGTTTGTCATTCAGTGCACTATTTCCATTGGCYACACACTTGATAGACGTTGATAAAAACTGAAAAGATTGGGAGTTTGATGACCACCATTAAAATATAATATTATATATTTTCCCTGCATTATTTTTATCATTTCCAGTGTGCTTTTGATCTGGAAATGGGCCCTGGTTGAGAGAATGCCCTCTAGCATGCTTCCTTAGAAACTCCAGCGGCTCCTGAAAACAAGCACAGACCTTTCATACGATGGAGTGAGCATGGATCCTGATGTACCAGGGAGCGAGAATAGTTCTGTAGCCTGATTTGGGGGCAGTTAACCTGTGGTTTTTGTATTTCTTCTCTTGTAAAATGGGACAACATCATCTTCTCTACTACATTCCAACGTGAAGAATTCCAAAGGCCATTTATAGTAGAATGTACCATTTGTGCCATCATGACTGTGATAGAGGCCCTAGAACTTACAGAATTTAAGTTTTACCTTCATAAATGTGTAAAAAAAGAAAAGAAGTCCTTCCTAATAGTCCTTCTCTCTTTTACTAGAGAAGCCATTATTGCTACAAGAATCTCAGAATAGTCTTTAGAAAAGAGAGACCAAAATTCTGGATTAAGGCACCAAATTTTCTATTTCTGTGGCATATGTCCTCTGGATTTACAGAAAATAATAAATTAAATTTCTGATTTATGAGTACTTATTACATATATATATATATATATATATATATATATATATATATATATATATATCATACATAGTTCTGTGTTTTCCCTACACTGGATGTTTTGGCAAACATTCCTAAGACAGCTGAGTGTAGAGGCGGAAATCCATAATATCAGCACTGAGGTAGGAGGATCATTAGTCAGACTGGACCACACAGGAGAAGAAGGAAGAGGAAAGAAAAATAAAGAGTAAAAAAGAGAGGGAGGCTTTTGATAGCAGAGTGAGAGATTAAATTGAAAGAGCTTAATTTCTGTTCTAGAGTTAGCAGGTTCTTGTTGGGAAGAAAACTTATGTTACATGGAAAATTTTGCTTTAAGATATATTTTCTTGTGTGTGTGTGTGTGTGTGTGTGTGTGTGTGTGTGTGTGTGCTGTAGAAGGTGCTTGCATGTGTGCACACATTTCTATGAAGATAGTATAGAGCATTCTTCAATATCTGTCACAGGATCTAAAACTGGACAATATTTAGTCAAAGAACAACCAAATAGGGCTATTAGAAACAGATGTCACGAAACCCCAGATTTGTCCAGGAAAACCAGCATGATTAGTCAATAATGATTGAGACTTCAGGCCTTTCTACATAGAGTATTAACATCTGGGAGGAGTTAATGGACCAATCTACTACAGGTCATTAACTCAACAGCAATTACTCCTGGGAAATATCTTATTTTGAAGTTAATACTTTCTTAAATATGCATATTCAAAGCAAACTGCTGGTTTATTATACCATGTCTACTAAAGGGGCAATGGCAAGGTAGGAGCTCCTAGAGGCTGGTTAGTGTTTTCTCTAATAGGAGAGAGGGTCAAGTTTATACAGGTGAAAGGGAAGCTTGCTTTGCTCTCTCCATCTTGTTGTCATAGATGCCTGAATTTACCTTCACACCTGTTCATCTATAGAACAAGGCAAAGCAGCACTCACTGGGCAATACTATGTAATGATTAGGTGAGGTGGTGCATCAGGGGAAGATGAAGAGGGAAAGAAGACCAGCGGGAAGAACTGGCAAAGGAAAGGCTTGAAGGAAAACAGAAGAGAACTTGTAGACACCCTCAGAGAATTCTTCCTTTGTCTCCTCAGGTCAACTGCAAGATTTCTGTCCACATAACTGGTGTATTTCACATTGTCCAGACCATAGTAATTCCCAGGACACTTTATTTCCTTATAATGGCCTCCCTACCATCTCACTTGGATCCTCACAAGATAAGTTCCACCTTGAAGTGAGTTCAAAATGTGAGCTCCATACATGGTAGCTAGGATCCTTTTGTGCTAGTGCCGGTAAAGAGTTGTCAAATAGGGAGATGTCTTGTAGAGAACCTTATTGAGGTGCCATGCCACCTAACAGGAACTTGACATAGACCAATGGGAAGTTCCTCTCCCAGTCTTTGAGCAGGAACTCCTGTGTTTACCACAATCCCTTCCACCTAGGGTGGAGTGCTCAGACCAAGGTGAAGCCCATTGTTCTTCAAGGACCTGCAGCTTCCTGAGAGACACTAGCCACCTGCAGAGCAACCCAACAGGTTCTATGGAGAGTTTCCAGCCTTTAGGAGAAGGGTTTTTCCCCTGCCTATATATTTGGAATCCTCCATTAAACTTTGAGTCATATTTGTATTCTGTTGACTACAGAGTGCTTGACTGGTCTTGTCTTGGAGAAAGGTGTCTCAGTCTTTTTCACCTCCTGTAGTGATACTAGCCTGCATGCCATTTATATTACTGTCGCCATGATCTCTCTTCCAGAGAAGTTCAGGCAGAAGTAATTTTTCTGCAGAGATTTTCCTACTTCATATAAATTGGTCCCATGACAGGCCTTATGTTGACACTCTGTGATCTCACCAGGTGAGATCCCTGGTCACTGTGACGTCATCTTCATTGCTCCCCTTCTCACAGCTTATCTCTCTCCCTCTTACACATGCCCACTTGTAAGTAGCATCTTCTGTGTGAAAGATGCATGGGGAGGAATATTTAAGTTATACATAGAGTTTTAGACGGTGGAACTGGTTCTATTAGAGTAGGTAAAATCAAGGTAGTAGCCAGAGGATACCAACATTCAGGAGAAGAAGAACTCAGAATTACCACGGATGGAGAAGGACTGCACAGACACCATATAACCAGCACAGTGGTGTCACAGAATTAACTTCAAGATTTCAATTGACTTGCAGAATATTGTTTCTGGTCACCCCCAAGATTCCTTCTCATGCAACTTTTACATAGAAACTGGAGATGTAACAGTTATGAACTAAAATCCATTACTTCTTCCCAGATCTGCTATTTCTGTGAATGAGGTTAATGTCAATTTTTTACCATGTTCCCATGATATTGGCTTCTTATAAGCTTTTGTTACTCTCATGACTAATACAGATATTCCATATCCTTAGTATTCTTTTCAACTTCAGTACATTTTCTTCAGATTTCATTTTGCATTTATAGAATGAATATTGTTGCAATTCATGAATGATAAAGGATTTTAGTCCCATTGTCCATTCTCCCAACAACACATCCTTGAAATAGTCATAAGGTAGTTCCCTAAAATAAGAACCTATGTAAGAACATGCTATTCAAAAGAAATAGGATGTTTAAGGCTTATGAGCATTCAAAGTATTAGATATGTTTTGAGTAATTTCAAGTCAAGTAATTGGCTAAGATCAGATCTGTAAGTTCTATAGGTGATGGCACAAAGGCCTTGGAAATAAATGGGAGAAGTCTCAGATGTTTGTTTTACACTTTAAAAGACTGGGACATTTTTCTTTAAATGTAGCTTTGTGGAACACATGCACACTCTTAGACATATTTTCTCTTCCTTTATTCCATCTTTCCCTTAATGTAATGTTCCTTAATTTAATATGATTGACTTGAAACTTTTTATCTTTAGAATTTAGTAATTCTATTATTGTTTTAGTTACTGTTTTATTGCTGTAAAGAGACATCATGACCAAGGCAGCTTATAAAACAAAACAAAACAAAACAAAACAAAACAAAACAAAACAAAACACTTAATTGGGGGCATGCTTAGAGTTGCAGAGAATGGTCATCATGACTATCATGGTGGAAAACACAGTAGCGAGTAGTCATAGCAACAGATCAGTAGATTAGAGCTTAACATTTTATCTATTGGCAAGGGGAGAGAGGGGGTAGCTTTTAAAACCTTCAAAGCCCATTCCTCCAAAGAGGCTCCATGTCCTAATCCTTCCTAAACAGTTCCACCAACTGGGAGCCAAGCATGTTCAAACTACAATAATTATAGTTAGCCTATATAATCTTCATTTTCTTTATTCTTCTTAGGATTCTCTGAGCTTCTTAGTTCTATGGGCTAACATTTATTGTCTTCATCATCATCATCATCATCATCATTAAAAACTATACTTAATGTAAACTCTACAAATATTCTTTTTATATTTTCCTTTCACTACCTCCTGTCTCTTCCTTTTGAATTATCACATATAAGTCTACATATGAAAGAGGCTGAGAACAAGGAGATCATTGTAACTTTTGAGGCCAGCATAAGCTAGACAGTGATTTTTCAGGTCAGTTGAGCTATAGAGTAGGGTCCTGTCTCAAAAGCCAAATGAAAAAGAGTGTAGGCACGATCAGAATTTCCCTAGTTGGGCTCAGGCCTGAGTGCCCATGATGCTGTGATGTCTCTCTAGACTTTACAGCTCAGAAGCTATCTTACTGTGGTAGGATAGATAAAATAGCTCAGTTTGYTTTACCACCCACCTATCAYGTTTGGTTCCCCATGGGATCCTGTTTGATAGTTCTAACTCCAGCTTTCTTTGCTTTGGAAGATATCCTAATCCATTTTCTGTAGCTATAACTGAATTCCATATCATAGGTATTTCATAAAGAATCAAGGTTTTATTCAAATACTTGTTATAGACTTGGGAGGGTCCTCAATTAATGAGTCTTCTTACTGATGAAGACTGCAGAGTTCTGAGGTAACAGAAGCTTCACATGAAAAGTAGGGTTATAGGCAGGCAAAACAATGAAGGCACACTAGCCAGTATAGCAAGCCAGCTCTCTCTAGATAACCTATCAATTCCCAGAGGGATCAATTCAATCACAAGGGTGGAGCTATTATGGGCCAATTACCTTTAGGTTTTTCAAACTGGCCCTCTTTTTAAATATTTCTTGATGGGGATTAAATCTCTTCAGGAGTATTTCCATGTATGCAGGAAGGGTACCTCTGAACCTGCTACTCTTCCTTGCATTTTGGAGGAGCTCTAAATGGATGAGGTAAAGACCTGAAGTGCCATATTTCTGCCTTTCTTGCAGCCTTTGGGTGTTTGCGGCTGATTGAGATACAAGCAGACTTAGAATTTGACAGAAATACATCCTTCAAATGTGACCCTAMCTCTTGGTGTTAACTCATCCCAATTCAGGGCAAGTGTCTGGAAAATGCTTGGAAAATGGCATCAGACATTCTCTTAAGCGTAATCTTTTGAGATTCCAGTCTGCCATGTTAGCTCACCTGTCACTCTAAATAGTTTGGTAGAATTTCTCTGTTCCCCATCTGTTACATACTCCTCTCATAATTCTGCCAATGCTCAAAGCAACCATGAGTCTCTCTCTCTCTCTCTCTCTCTCTCTCTCTCTCTCTTAAATTCATTTCTTTACATCCCAAATGCTGCCCCTCCTCCTGGTCTCCCCTCAAAAAGGACCCTTTCCCTTCCTCTTCTCTTCTGAGAAGGCAAGAAACTTCTGGGTATCCCCCTACCCTGGCACATCAAGTCTTTGCCGATTAGGCGAAACCTCTCCCACTGAGGCCAGATAAGACAGCCTTGTTGGGGAACTGATACCACAGTCAGGCTTTAGGGAGAGCCCCTGCTCCTGTTGTTGCGGGCCCACATAAAGACTGGGCTGCTATCTATGTGTCAGGGGCCTCATTCTAGCCCCCGTGTGTACTTTGGTTGATGGTTTAGTCTCTGAGAACTCCTAGAGGTCCAGTTTAGTTGACGCTGTTGGTCTTCCTGTGGGGTTCCCATCTCTTTCAGCAGTTTCAATTATTCCCCCAACTCTTCCAAAAGAGTCCCCAACCTTTGTCCAATGTTTGGGTGTGGGTAGTTGTATCTGTTTTAGTCAGCTGCTGAATAGAACYTCTCAGGGACAGTTATGCTAGGTTCCTGTCTGCAAGCATAACAGTATTATTAATAATGTCAGGGACTGGTGTTTGGCCATGGGATGAGTTTTAAGTTAGGGCACTTATTGTTTGGCCATTTGCTCAGTCTCTGATCCATCTTTGTCCCTGCATTTCTTTTAGACAGAGCACATTTTGGGTCAAAAATTTTGTGGGTAGGTTGGTGTCTTTATCCCGCCACTGGGTGGTTCTTCCTGACTACACAAGGTGAAGGTAGCTYTTCAGGTTCCATGTCCTCACTGTTAGGCATCTTGGCTAAGGTCACTACCATTGACTCCTGGGAGCCTTCCCCATCTCAGGTTTCTGGGACTTGCTACAGATTTTCCCATCCTTCCACACACTCTGGCAGCTGCAGATTTCTATTCTTGTCTCTCTCCAAACTGCCACACCCCCAATTCTCCTCCACTTTTCATTCCCTACCCATTTCCCTCTCTCCCTCTTCTTCCTATGACTATTTTTCCTTCTTCTGAGTGTGACTAAGCATCTTTGCTTGGGTCTTTCTTCTTGTTTAACTTCTTTGGGTCTATTGGGTATATCATGAGTATTCTTGACTTTATGGCTAATATCCACTAATAAGTGAATACATATCATGCATGTCCTTTTGGGTTACCTCACTCAGGATATTTCCTAGTTCCATCCATTTGCCTGCAGCATTCATGATGTCCTTATGATGTCCTTGTTTTTAATAGCTGCATAGTATTCCATTGTGTAAATGAACCACATTTTCTTTTTTCTTTTTTTCTTTTCTATATTCTTTGTTTACATTCTAAAGGCTTTCCCCTTTCCCAGTTCCCCCTTCTCCATATGTCCCATGAGTCCTCTTCCCTCCACCCATTCCCCAATCATGCCCCCCCC
>BDUI01006977.1:19318-29557 GCA_002335545.1 Apodemus speciosus
TCTCTCTCTCTCTCTCTCTCTCTCTCTCTCTCTCTCTCTCTCTCCTTGGAAGGGCTTGCCTGATTTTTTTTTTAATTTAATTTACGTGGGTTACCTAACATGTTCAGTTCTTGGATGGATTTTAAGAAGACTACTATTTTGGACTCTTTTTTTTAACTTGTTATTTTGAGGGTAGAGGGGATACATGAGCTATGGCTACATCTTAAATCCTCTGAATTATCTAGTTATTATATTCTTGCCTCTTGTGTCCTAGTGTGCCTTCCTATACTAGCAATCCTGTAAAACCCAAACCTACACTGCTTCTTTTCAGTGAGATTCTAGGTCTAATTTAGGTTTGGCTGGTTAGATCCACTCATGAAATACAAGTGAAGAGAATGCTTTGTGTTGTCTTTGCTGTTGCTTTGTGTCTTTTTGTTGAGTACAGTCAGAGAAGTGGTGGGTCCTCCTTCCTGGAACTTCTGCAGTATCCATTCTTGTACCTGACCTGCCCCTTAGATTTCTAATTAGAAAAAGAGATACCAGTGTAAGAAGCATCTTCCACTTTCATAGATTGCTGGCTCTAGGATGAACAACTCTTATAGATTTTAGATAATACTGAATCACTTGTTTTTTTCAAATACTATTATTTATTTACTAGAGTTAACAGTCACAAAGATAATTTTCTAATGTCTCTGCTTCCTGACTCTTATAGAGGAAGTAAATGTCTATGAGCTTATGTTATTAAAGGCTCTGAGAATCACTCTGGTAGTCACTGCCTCAATCCTCTCACTGCCCAGACCTCTCAAATACTTTCTAAGAGATTTGGTAAACCCCTTTGTGTTTAAAATAACCAGATTGTTTTGTTTTTTTTTTTTATCTTCATCTGATTCTTGACAGAGACTCATCATCTGTCATTTGTGCTGTCACTTGTCATTAATGAAGTACTTTCACCTATGTGATATCATCTGTACTTCTGTAAGTTTCAGGAAACTAACATGCTATAGAGTATTAATGCAGTTTTTAAGTGCGCCACTGTGAATGAAAAAGCAAAGACTCTGATTAATCATAAAAATGTTTTTAATCACATACCCATTTTATGGTGTGCTTCTTTTAAATGTGTTTTGAATATTTTTCCAAGCTCCAGTTGTGATCCCAACCATTCCCTATTGACCTATGTCTAGAAGTGTCTGTTGTAGATGTGTTATTACAACATGCAAGTAATAGAGGTAGATAATAGATCAAGGAAATTTACCTCCGCTGCATRCTGCATCTCAAGCTAAAATTGTAAGCTAGAAGTCGAGGCTCCTGAACCTGGATTCAGTAGAGAAACGGCATGGAGCAAAAGATCTACATGAATAAAAGTGGGAAATTGAAACCATCTATATATTTGTATATAGATGTATATATTTTGTAAGATTCACCTCACTTCCATTCTTCCTAAGGAAATAATGAACAATGTTCAACAAATTAAGCTATCTAGGTGTGGTGCTTTAATGACTAGTCAGTTAAAAGCACAGCCAGGGGCTGCACTTGGTCTTTCAAAGCCGAATCCTGTTGATGTTTTAGATACATGCATTGTATATGCAAGCTATATAGCTGACACCAGAAACTAAAATTTTAAAGAAAAAGCTAAAAAAACAAAACAAAACAAAAAACTGGAGTGGATCTTGTGACAACTCCTTGTTATTTTTCCTTAAATCTGACAGGAAATTCTTAACCTTCAGGGCTTAGCTCAAAACACTCAAATGGATGAGAATCTAGAAAGTCATTTTCTTTTAGCTCTTCCAAAGCCTACTTCATCCAGTACCATGTGCATGTGACAATATGATCCTACAGCTAAAAACAGAGCCTATTTCACTGACGCCTTAAATTTACAGAAAATGAAACAAAATCCCAGATAATGACAACAATTTTAGAGTCTGTTTCCTCCAGGAATCAAATCAAAGGGCTCAACAGCCTGTCACTGAGAGCCGAATAGAGCTGAAGCCGATTTGGTGGTACCTTCTTAAAGGAATGATAAAACACTGATTGCTCTAATCTGTCCCTCAGCACTGGTAATAGTAGGTCACTTCTAATTACTGTTCCCTTTCTGGGCTATATAAAGATAAATACACGGGATATTAAAATGCCKTGCGGGCTGGTTATTCAATTGCTACAGAATCGATTTCATGAAGGAAAGAAAGCAGATTAGATTCTAAGATGTAAATGTGCAACTTGACAGACTGCAGTGTATTTTTCGAGTCTATCAATAGCATGTCAGCCCACATTTTCTTGCTGGCTATTGTAGATATTTGTTATATGAGAGGGCAGATTCGATGATCATAAGAGCAAACATAACTGCTCTTCTATTTAAAATAATAAGAAATTGTGTTTGTGTTTTCTATGTTGTCATTCACGTTATGCAATGTGATACCTTTAGATTGGAGGAGCTGTCTGCTGGCCAAGAAATGCTCATGGTATTTCTTTTGCTCTTCTTTCCTCATTTAGCCCTCAGCTCAAGTTCGCAAGTGCTGGGGGAGTATGCTCTGTTTTTCATAGTTTTGCTGGGTCTCATGACTATAAACTAGGGAAAACATAAAACACATTTTTTTTCTCATTTTTGCTTCAGATAATCTTACTGTTTTAGACTGGAAAATAAATGGCCAAATAAAGGGAATATCAGAGTTAATATTATTTAGCAATTCATTTACTGAACTTCCATTTTACCTGGCCAATAACAATTGAGTATTCCTATATACTGCTACTCTACCTATTCTGAAGATTTAGGATGAACATGCTCTCATGTTCTCTCCTTTCCAGACAAGCCACACATGTAAAGCAGAAATGTGATGTTAAGTTATAGCATATTCAGTGGAGGTGTGATTTACTAATATATTTCAAAGTAGATTTCCCTTTGTTGAGACTATAAAGATAGTGTAAAATGCCTTCTTGGGTTACCATAACCAAATGCCACAGATGGGCTGTGTTGTAGGGGCTGAAGATCTAAGATCCAGGCACTGGCATTGCAGGTAGACACTTCAGACTTGTGTTTTGGCTCACTAGGTAGCTGTCATCTTACTTTATATACGTAGTGAGAAAGGTGAGAGCTATATTTTGTCACTTCTTACAAAGTCACTAATTTTATTAGACCATGGCCCCGACTAAAACTCCACATAACCTTAATTACTTCCTAATATAAGTCATCTATAGATAAACCAAAATGGATATTAGGGCTCTGACATATGAATATGGATGGAATATAGACATTGAGTTTCTACTGTTGTCTTCTTTGCTTTTCTATTGCTGTGACAGGACACCAAGACCAAGGCAACTGATAAAAGGAAGTGTTTATTGGAGCATATGTTTTAGAATCTATTGCAATCATTGTGCAGAACATAGCAGGGATCAGGCAGACATGCACTAAAGCATTAGCTGAGAGCTTTGATCTTGATCCACAAGTGTAAAATAGAGAGGGCTAACTGGGAATCATGTGAACTTTTGAAACCTCAAAAGCTGCTTCTGGTGACACGTATCCTTTGACAAGGCCACACCTTCCAATCCTTCCCAAACAGTCCTACCAACTGGGCCCCAAGTCTTCAAATATATGAACCTATGGAGGCCATTTTCATTCAAACCACTAAAGTAGGTAGAGTATGGGGATAAAGTGGAAGAAGAGTTAATGCAAGCTCTGTTGATTGGAAAAACTGATTAAACACAAAGCTTTATGGAATAGAGACACAGATGAAAGGTATGGGTATCTTGGAAGTGTTTTAGACATCTAAATAATAAGCACAACTATCCTGAGGTGAAAGCAGATGAAATATGTGGGAAACACCAAGATAGGCAGGGGTGGAATGAACCAGAGGAGTGGTGAGAAATGACAGTGGAGAAAGATGTAGCTATGAACTTTGCATATGCAGCATTTTCTAAAATCTTTTTAATTAAATTAATTAATCCTAGATTGTGGCATTGTTTTGGAAGGTTCTGGAGACATTAGAAGGAAATGGTCTACTTCAAGCATATGCATATCGTTATCTTGCATCTAGTGCTTTCCTGTTTTGCTCTGCTGTGCTTCTTACTGCCATCACGTCTTGGTTAGGGGTTCTTGTTCAGTGGTAAAATCCCATTAGCAAAAGCAATGTGGGAGAAAGTAGATTTCTTTCAACTTTTAGTTCCATGCCACAGTCCATCATCAGGAGGAGGCAGGGAAGGAATTGAAGCAGGTACCATGTGAACAGATTGTATAAAATCAAAATTAGGATGGTTTTTCTACCAGAATTTCAGACAAAGTGAGGTTTAAGTTGATGAACCTGGAGGCAGGAACGAATAGAGCAGGCATGGAGGAGTAATACTTACTGGCTTGCTTCCCATGGCTTGCTTCCCAATGACTTGCTCAGCTTGATTTCTTAGGGACCTCAGGACCATCAGGGTGGAAATGTCAACAGTCAGCTGGGCCCTTCCACATCAACCATCAATCAAGAAAATGCACCACAGGGTTTCCCACAGGACAATCTGGAGCGGGCATTTTATCAGTTTAGATTTCTCACTTTCAAAATGACTCTAGGTTGTATTGCATTGACACATAACTAGCCAGCACATATGACTTAAGAGGTCTCCTCTACCATATACGTCTACCACCATGRTGATATGCCCAAGACCATAGTATTGAGCATCTAAGATGGAGTGCTGTAAGCCTCCCAAAATCTTTTCTTCATTGAATTGTTCTCTAAGTTGAATCATAGCCAAGCAAAAGTAGATGCGGATGGTAACCCTCAGTTTCATCAACTCCCTTGCACCTTGGCAAATATTTTTAATGGCCATATGTTTCTTCCAAAAAAATAATAGGAGGTAACCCACTTTGATGGATATAGTCTGGAAGACAAATATGAAAAAGCATTCTTAAAACATGTAGAATCTAGCTACAGAAAACCTGTACCTGGGAAAGGATGTGAATCTAAATCATGCATTAATAATGCACACAGAGCCTGATTTTCTGTCTCACTGCATTAAATACACTTGTTTTGCTTGTTAAAATACTCGAAGGTATCATGTAAACAGCTTGTATGAAATCAAAATTAGAATAATTTCCTCGATCAGAATTTCAGTCAAAGTGATATTTAAATTGATGGCAATTTTCTAAGTTAATTTCTTTTCAGTATTCTGATATTCTGATATGCTAATAATTCAGTCAATTGTAATTTTTGTATACATTATATGCCTCATAACTGTACATTCTTGATTTTTTTCCCTTTTGGGCTATTCCGAAGCTGTCCATGTTCCAGATGAATAGGGTAAAGAATGTTAAATCAGACARAAATTCAGAAATAGAATTTTGAAAGAAGTTTTGTGAAGGAAAAATTAAGTTTTGATGCCACACCTAAAAGATGATTGAAGGTTAGGGAGAGTTACTTTTTGAAAAGAGGTACATGAGATAAGAACTTGTTTGATTTGGGGAAGAGCTGGCCGGGCAGAGTCCTCTGGTGTTAGTGGTCCCAAAAGCAACCCAGCACTGGCCTGGCAGATGACCTAAGTTTAGAATGACAATTCAGGAATAGAGAGAAACACACAATAGTTGTCATGTAAAATAGCCAAGGCCTTCATCATATGTGAGCATTTTTCAACTTTTCTGTAATTCCTGTTATATTGTTATACTGACTTAAAGTAAGATATTTCATAATATTAGCATGTCTGGGGTATTCTGGGATATTTATTCGGCATGAGGAGGATTAAATGACTCACATCTTTTAGCTTGTAAACATTTTATTGCAAGTTTGTCCTCATGTTTATTCAAATATTTTAAATGATTATCGATGAGTCATTTTTCATATGCTTGGTTTTTATTTTCTCTCTGTGCTTAATTATTTCAGCTGAGCAGATGAACTTAAAAAACACAAATGCCTTATTATATATGGGAATTCAAATCTGTTAGTTCTGTTTCATTTACTGTGACAGAATACCCTGGCAAAAACAGCCTAGGCAAGAAAGTTCAAAGTTCAGGTTTACAGCCATCAGTGCAATGAAGTCACAGTGGCAAGAACTTGAATCAGTTTGTCACACCACATCCATACCCAAAAACAGAGAGTAATTAATGAATACAGACATATTTTCCACTCAGCTAATTTTCTTCAGTCTTATATAGTTCAGGATCTCCTGCCTAGGGAATGGTACCTCCCATAGTAGGCAGGTCTTCCCACCTCAATGAACCTCAATGAACCTCAAGACAATCCCCCACAGATATGCCCACAAGTAACTTGATTTAGGCAATCACTCTTTTCCCAAATGACTTTAAGTTAGGTCAGTTTGATAGTTAAAACTTACAAAATGCTAAGACAAGATTTCCATCTATCATTTTTCTTATCTTTATATGGTGATGAATGAAATTTAAATGTAATTATATTTTATGTTGGAAGCTAGATTAGGATGTAGATAGGTTTTAAGGTATAAAAGTGGTTTAATTGGTGGTTTTGTTCTTTTGCTTGGGTTTCATATTTAGACCAGATTAGTAGTAGCTTTTATCTAATAAAAAGAAGATATAAAAAGAGATGAGAGATGAGTATTTTTTTCTTAAAAGAAAAACAGATAATGGTTGTGTCAGATTGAATCCCACTTCAGTGCTCATAGAGTTTTGGCTTTGCAGAGTATAAAGTACTGGGAAGACAGTTTTCCTTAACATGAAAATGGAGAGAGCTGACTTGGGAAACGCTCTTGAAAAACAAATCTTCTACAAAACTCATAGGAGGAGAGTTATTCTTGTTTCCTTGCAAGAAGTAGAAGAAGGGGAAGAGACCAGGCATAGGATAGTGGAGTAGCTCCCTCCACATGGAGTTACAAACCTAATGCCTGCAGAAAACTCTTCCCCTAATGAAGGAGAAATCTTTCTGCATCTAATTTGTGAATTGTATTTAGGCTCTGTTGAAAGATAATGAAATTTGTGAGGTCATTCAAGCTTGGTCAGTTTCAAAGAAAGATAAAGTATAATGAAAGGATCCTTATTAACAGGAAAACACTGGCTTCTTCTTGACAGAAGAATTACCACTGGAGACATCAAATTCTATTTCACAGAGATTGAGTTCTGATGAACCAAGAGATATTCCAAGTGCTAAGGATTTTGCCCAGAGGCCATCATTCTGGCTTTTACATATTTTGAGTGTATCAGCTATACCAGCAGCATTTTATTTCTGTGTGGCCATTAGATTTTACATTGCTTCAGAGACATATAAAATGAAAATCATTTCAGAAGAAGCAGCTTACTAGACTTTATCAATTTCGGTGTGAATAGTCATTCTATTATTTTAAAAAGTATGATTGTTAACTGTTCTGAAACATAAACAAAATTAACTTCTGGAAACTTAGAGTGTAGAGCCAAAAGCTCCCCCAACTTCTTCTTTTTTCATTTAAAAATAAGAAAAAAATGAGCATCTTTAAAATGGGAGAGAAAGCCATTATAAAAAGATAGATGTCTGTTTTCATTAAATACAGTGCTCAATTTTGGTTGTCATTTTTCTCCTTGTAGCTTCACTCCATAGCCAAAAATTTTATTTCCCATAATTTTGGACTTATTAAAGAGTATGATTCTTTAACTATAAAAAAGATAAAAACAAAGAGAAGAAAGAAGTCATCATTGAATGGTTGGATATGTTAAGGTCTGAAGTGAATTGAGAAGGAAGGAGATATAGGCAGGGATTCCTACAGTCTGCCAGACACCTTCACATTGATTTTCTCATTCAAAAGGACAGGAGTCTTAGAGGCAAGGTTTTTGCCACCAAAGCTCATAGTTTGTTCTGGATAAATAGTTATCAGGATCCAAAATGGAATCCATTTYATTCTGAAGCAAGTGTTCATGCCAAAGTGCTGAGTTCTGTTAAGTAAACTTTTAAGCATTTCTATAAAGTCTGAGTAGCTAGTAACATCAGAATATTATTGTCAAGATTAAAGTGACCCCATGTACCTGAATGTGCTTTATGAAGTTCATTGTGCCAAATGATTGATGTTTTGCAGATATAAAATTATAAATTTGGAATGATTACACAACTGAAAAAAGAGATCCTTAAGATACAAATGTCACAATTGTGGTCAAGTTCACAGGAGCTATATTAATAAACATGGAAAATAAAAATACATTAAAATACACTATATGTAAGCAATATTGAAAATTATTGCCTGAAGCAGTATGTATATCAGAACCTAGAATGTTGAATGGGAAAACTACTGTCGGAATTATTATGCTACTGGCTGATTATCTGGGAACAATATAGAAAATTGTATGGTTTTCAGAGGGCTTTGTTGCTATAGCCTAGGACAATATCTGTGTAATTAATACTTAGTGAGAAAAGACATGTATCAGTGGGTATTAAACTATATTATTTTTCTTAGGGCTATTAGGGAAATCTTTTTATATTACTTTTCTAAAAAGGGAGAGGAGAAAAAATGGGAAAAAAAGCAAACCTTCTTCACCCTTCAAAACTGCATCTCTTCATTCACACGTAGTAATCTGACACAACCAAATTTTCCTGGCTTACAAATCATTTGCAAATTGCCTGGCTATCACTCACCTTGTTTCATCCTTGCCTACACATTTGTCAGCCATCAGAACCACCTACAATGTCTTCCACTCAGAATAGCACGATTGCTAACAAATCCCTTTCAAGCAAAAAATAAATGTGTGCAGTCAGGTGATGCCATGCCTTTCTCCTCCTTTGCTGTGGCTGGGGCCCACTTGGCACCCAGAATCACACTGTCCAGATGGTGTGCTCCTCTCCGCTCCTGCTCACACACATTCTCTGCCAAGGCACCGAGTGCCAATTTTCTGGTGAGAATCTGCTTTGCAGAAAGATAGCTAGCTGCCCAGGTTGTGTCACCTCCCTTGTGGTCTACATACAACTGGAGCTATGGTGAGTCATAGGCCAGTGGCAGAGAAGATGAAGAGGGCAGGAAGACACGAGGCTTGCATGAAAAAGGAAAATTATTGAAATGAAAGGCAGTCACCCCTGTGAACTTAGGTCAATTATCTCAACTCTTTAGCTTTCCCCTGTCTCCTTGCTAAGATGAAGGCATTGAATTGGGTGACACACTACAGCTCTTTGCCTCTAACATTCTATAATGTTCTACATCAAAGCAATGATTCCATCCTGACCAGCCAGCAATTTGGGGGAGGCATAAATAAGTTTCAGATAAGTGTGGGAGGTAGCTTCTTTATAGCAAAACTAGGTCTGCCTGCTGACATATTTCAGTGAGATCCTAATTTTGGATCCTCATGTTCTGATGTTGAGAAGTTTTCTAGTCAAGTGAATTTCTTGTGATTTAGACAATTGCTACAATGCTGATACAGAAAAAGATGATTTAATGAGTTTTACTATAATTTAGGTGTTAGGGACATGGTGGTGAACAGTCTGGAGTCCACTGGTWKTACAGCAATGAGGGATGGYTCATTTCAGCAAAATTCAGGCAATCTCTTCACAACATTGCCAAATCATTGCAACATGGCCTTCAAATAATTTTTGCTAATATGAGGCCATTCTGAAAGGCTCTTGGTAAGAATGTCTTGGCTTCYTRATTTCCTACTGTAGCCCTCCCAGCAGCTATGAATATTTAGGAGTTTAGAGGAGCAGGATTTGGAGCTGTCCAGGGTTCTAAATTATTCCAGGAAAGAAGCAGCCTGTGGGTGATCTCTGGGTTGTGGCTCAACTCCATGCTATCCTGTGTGRTTTTAAATATTTCTTTGTAGTTTCCTCTATGTAGAAAAGTATAAATCAAGGACAGTGCTTGAGATGAAAAGAAAACACCAGTGGTTTTATATTTTAGCTTACTCATATCTAGGATATGAATCATTCTTAAAAGCAATTTTGAAAATGTAATTACAATACATAAAAAACCACCCTTCTCTGCTACTCGATTCAACATGAGTAAGGGTATTATGTGGGTCTTGACAAGGAAACARTGTTTCCTACTCTGACTTTGCTGTGTTCTACTGATGAACATTGATTAAAATGAACGAGTGCTCCTTTCCTTCCTTACTTTTTATATAATGCACATTTCATTTCGTGTGACATATATACTAGTGTGCGTGAGAAAATCCCAGTTCATAAGAGCCATAGAAAGCTTAAAACAGGGAAAATTTGGGTATCAGAAGTGTGTTACTTGCTCAAATTGTATCTTGGTCCATTTTCTGTTGATATAGTAGATTAGCACAGGCTGAGAGATTTATTAAGAAAGGAAATTTATTAGGAAAAACACTCAGAATGTTGATCAGTATAAAGCTGGAGACCAGGATGACAATGGTAA
>BDUI01006977.1:43009-61534 GCA_002335545.1 Apodemus speciosus
AGCATTAAAAGTTTTGATGAATGAACAATAATCTGTTACATAGTTTCTCAAGCATGTTCAGGTGGAATAGTAAATTTCATCTTTATAATTCAACTGAAACAGGAAATTTCAAGGGTAGCATACCTTGTTCTCTGTTTCCTGATTGTGAACATGATTGCTGCTTCGGGTACCTTGTGGCTTGGTTGCCCAGCCATGGCTGTATTCTCGAGCTATGAGCTGAAATACGCCCCTTCTCTACTCAGATGCCTTCAGCAGAATGTTTTTTCACAGCAACAAGAAAGAAACTGAGATCTAGGCAGATGATAAACATGAGCAGTCACTTTTTTCTTGGTTCTTCTCTTGCATCCATTTTAAAATATCTTCTTCCTGTTCTGTGTAAAACTGGATGTGAGAGATGAGGGAGAAGGGCACTGGATATCAGGAAGACTTCTGAATGGGGTGGAAACTCAAACTTAACTCCTTGTGTTTAAGTTTACAGTTAAGAGAAATGGAGATCATGAGTATCTGAGTTAGAAATCTGGGGAAATGGCTGTGCCTCTTTCTGAGACGGAAGAAAGAACCCTGTTGGGGTCATAAAACTATCTAAGGATTTCATGAAACAAAAATGCTTAAGAACCCTGCTTTCAAATTCTTTGTCATAAACTTATCTATTGTATTTTCTGAAGAGAGACATGCTGTTATTGTTCATGTGTTCATGGTAAGCTACATTCTCCCAATTTATATACCCAGTTTGATAGAACAGTTGGGAAAGATGATCTTTATCAGACTAGTTACCCCAGAGCAGAAGTGTGAGCATAATAGACTTAACACTCCATTGTGAGTATGTCAAAGTCCAGATGCTGTGGTTTATGATGTCTCCKGTGGAGGGATATGCAGTTGTTTTTATCCACCCCATCTCTTTCCTATCAGAAGTTAGCACATACTTTTTCTTGAAGATGGAAAGTAACATTAATTTCTTTTGTTSTTATAATCAAATTGAAAAGGACTCAGAGTAGCCACTTCTGTGAAATCTCATTGTAAATGTTTGGCATGATCCAGATGGCCTTGTGTGGTGGGCAGAAAGGTACCATCCTCCTGTGTCCAATGACAATATGCTCTTGATAAGCATTGATCTTCTCTCAATACTTAGATGTTTCTCTCACACATTTTTCTTAATATTAGTAAAATTTCAATGTTAAAATTTACAAATTCTACCTACTTTTGTTTTACTTTATTGGCAACAAAACCTTCTGTTTTTTTTTTTCCTGGAAAAATTTACTATATTATTTGATTAAAAAATACTGTAAGTCAGAGCATATGTGAATGGAGACATAAACATATTTCTTACTTCATATATAGAGAGAGATGTATGTGATGGGTGGATAGATAGATAGATAGATAGATAGATAGATAGATAGATAGATAGATAAAGGCTGATAGAGACAAAGGCAGACAGACAGAGAGCAAACTGATATATGGAAATGTGAGATGTTTGGCATGCCACTGGAATTCAGATACTTAATTTTCTTGTAACATGAGTGAAGTAAGAAAATTACTTTTCTTTTACTTTTCCTTTGAGTAAAAGTTACTATAGCACAAAGAATTTTTTGGATAGGAAACATACAAAACCAATGAGAATAAATTGCAAAATAAAAGAGAAGAAAGAAAAAAGAAAAAATAAAGAGTTGAATTTTTCAAAAAATTTTAAAAAATTGCAAAGCCAGAAACAAAAATTTTAGAATAGAATCGAATATATCCAAATATTTCTGAGGAGTCTTTTCTGCCACCCCTTGTCTTTTCTTTTTCTTTCTTTCTTTTTTTTAGATTTTTCTCTGCAGAACAGTTTTCACTCTCAGTTTTGAGTTTGTATCTTTCTACCTTCTACATTAAAAAGCTTGTTGTTTCTACTTCCTTTCAGTTCCAAATGGAAAATTAGCCCATAAAGAACTCAAACTGGACAGGTTAAAGTGGAAATCTAACTGCTACTAAAGCACTGGGGCAGACTAGTCAAGTCTGTGCAGTCTCAGAGCAGCTCCTAGTCATAGCTTTCCCCGGAGCTAAGGTCATACCCAAAAGAATAAGGGATGCTGTTTCGGGAGGATGCCTGACAGAATTAAAAGAGAAGGAACCACTGAATAAAGCAAGCGTAGTCACTAAAACACACACCTGCACGATAGCCAGAGGCATGACAGATTAACTTAGTACCAGGGAAGAGAAATGTACTAGACCCAACCCCCTCCTGAATTCTCTGTCTCAGTTAAACTCATTTTAAGTGATTTTCTTGAAAAATTTAGATCCCTAACTCAAGATCAGCACTTTTCCAACAATCCAATCTCACTGAATTACTTTGCTTTTTATGTCTTTGTCTTTATTTAGAGAAACACATTTTTTAGTGTCTATTGTTCTTCGGGGCTTTCTTTTCCATGGAGTCATCTAGTGTGTCATGGATCTGAACTGCTTCTGGGGCAAATCTCTAGTTCCTTTCTACCCTGAGACTGATTTACATGCAGAACAGGGTTTCTCAGAATGTAATGCAGCACAAATCTGGAGGCAATTCTACCTGTGTTCAGTATAAGCCTGTGGTGGTTTCAATATGCTTGTCCTAGGGAGTGGCATTATTAGGAGGTGTGGCCTTGTTGGATTAGGTGTGATCTTGTTGGAGACAGTATGTCACTGTGGGGGTGGGCTTTGGGACCCTCTTCCTAGTTAGGTTGGAGCCAGTCTTCTCCTGTCTGCTTTTGGATGAAGATGTTGAACTCTTAGCTCTTCCAGCACCAGATCTGCCTGGAGGCTACCATGTTCCTGCCTTGATGGTGATGGACTGAACCTCTGAACCTGTAAGCTAGCCCCAGTTTAATGCTGTCCTTTATAGGAGTTGTCTTGGTCATGGCATCTGTTCACAGCAATAAAACCCTAACTAAGACAAAGCCCAACTTCTAATGGAGCAAGTGAGTTTCCAAGAAGGTAAATGATATACCAGTCATGTCTGTGTGCCAGGGCTAAAAACTAAAGATTGCCACAATGCCAGGTTTTGTGTCATTTTTTTGTGCACGCCTAGTGGAAGGGAGGGGAGGGTTAAGTTCTGAATGCAAATATGCAGCTCAGGTTGGATTCTCCAGTTCAATGAGCTGAGCGCTTACTGCTGTTAGGACTCTAAAGGAATAGAGTTATGTTTTGTCTTGGGCACCTTGTGTGAGGAGAGCTGCTCCCCTTTTTCCTACAGGCAAGATGTCCTGTGTTGAGCACATCATCCCACAGTGAACACAGCAGAGCCAGCAGCACTCGCCACCCCATGCTCTCAGCCCTGGTCCAGCCCGAATCTCACCACCATTTCTCCCTCTTCTGCTTAGCCACTGATGCTGCAGCATTCTGGTCCTCCCCGTTCTCCCTGTTTCCCAAATGGCCTCCTTCCAACTCAGCATCACCATAGTGATCTGTCTAAAATGCAAATTCGTTCTCATCATGCTCCAGCCTAAAATAGTGCCATGCCTACCCTTTCCTGCAAGCCACACAGGATGGCTTGTTCCCTTCACACCAATTTCGCCTCTTTAGTCTGTTAATACCAGACCTAGTCCCTAAACTGAGATTGTGACTTGACCTAATAATTAGAACTCCTAGTGATCAGATGATGGAGCTCTCTGTTTATTTCCATGTATCCATTGAAGCAGCTGTCTTTTAAACCAGACTAGGCTTAAAAATCAAAAGGAATAGAGCCATTTAGTAAACAAATTAATGTTTTATAGAAAAAAGCCCCACGAGTTCAAAGGATTGCATTTATAATTTACTCCATTATTTTTTGAGACTGGATTCATTTCTAGCATAATGATATGATAGAAATGGATTTTGAATTTTGCAGCCTAATTTGAAGCTTTAGAGAATATCTTAGCACTTTTTCGCTAAATGCAGACAAGGAAATTTTGTTTTTTATTTGCCTCTGGGACTCTAAGTTTTCTGAGTTCTTGGACATCTTATACTTTAGTACTCCAGTTTGGTGTTTGAAAAAAGCAGAGGAAATGAACAATAAAGGAAAAATTGCTAGCAGGAACAGAAGATGTTAAGTACTTCTATACATAGAAACCAATGACAACAGAAGACAGAGGCCATACTAGTGGATATCTGAATTAAGTGATAGACTTCCACATCTAGGTATCTCCTTGGAAACAGAAGAACCTGCTGCATTACTCAGTTGTCAACTAGAAAATTAAAACCAAAGCTGTCCCTTTCACTGAAAGAGTAAAACATTTTTTTAAAAAAGATTTTATTGGCTGTGTTCTTTAAAGTATATGTGGAATCATAGAAGTAACTGCATGACTTAATTGTTGTCTGCTATCTAAGGATGCTGTAGGATCTAGGAGAGAGGGGACATAATTTAGTGGATGAACTCATCATTAGAAAGACCGAACAGATAAGGTCAGAGGTGATAAGTTTTAGTATCTTCAGGGGAAAATTTAAAGGCAGGATCAGAGTAGAGGAATAAACTCTGAGGGCAGGGACCATGTTTTAACTGTGGCTATATGTAGATATCAACTTGGAATCATCATTGTTAGCCAAATCGATTATAGGCTTCACTTTCCTCATGATAACAACTTTGGCCTGCCTTGTGTTTTGGACTGGGTGATACCAGGCTGTCATTTTCAGGCATCAGTGGCTCAAAGTGAATGACTCAGCATCGGTGAATGATGTCCTCATTTCTGATTCATTGGCCTTCTCTCTTTCCTGCTCCCTGGACCATGTCTGGCACAAAGAAACACATTATAGAAATTTATTGCAGAAAACATAACATGTTTCCACTGTATCTATAGTTCAGAAAACAGATGTTTCCTACAGATGGCTCCTAAGACAATCTTAATTTTAAAGACATTTCCCTTTATTCCCCATTGACTTTTGTGACATTACTGTCTCCTGGGCCCAATTATGAGCCTTTCCCCACTAGGTCATGTCCTTATCCTAATGGCTCCCACACAGGTAAAACCTGGTATAGTATTTATTCAATAGCTTTTTTTTTTTTTGCCAAGCCACACCTTTATCTCAACATGCATATTGTGATTTTTGTCTTATTCTTCTTGCCTTGGATTATTCTCTTCATTTCTGGAACAGTTTTCCATTGGTACCTTAYGGCTTTTTTTGAAGGATCACTGATTAAGCAATGTGGGATAATATTTTTAACTCTACAGACATGTATATTTCACTCATATCTAGTTAGTTAGTAGGGTCTGCTCCTATGTGATAATTCTCTCAGAATTGAAATCTTCTATCTCAGCGGAAGTCTCTTTGATACTGTACAAATAAACCTTTCACAAGTCTCAGGAAGTTCTTGAAACTTACAAGATTCATGAGGCTCTTCTGTAGGTTATATATATTGTCAGAACCACTAGAGAGTGGAACCTATCTGACCAGCCCAGGTGCATGGAGGTGACTCTCCTTCTTCTTGAGCTGCCTACAAGGCATGTGGAGAGCTCCAGAAAAACAGCTTCCATGAACTGTCACACATTTTTGATGGAATTTTTGGTGATGCATCTACTTTTGCATCATCTCTCTTCCTATAAGTAACCGCAGTAAACCCATTGGTTCACCAAGTTCAACTTTGCTGCAATTGTTTCTTTGATCTCTTATCCACATGTTCTCTATTTGGGTGAATAAATCTCTATGGGAGGAGTCATCCTCATCCTCCAGGTTTTTCTAACTAGAACATCTCTCTTCCCCCGACTCCCCCCACCCCCGGAAAGTCACCTCTGCTCAAGCTTTTCTCTGCTCATGCAGGTTATTACAGCCTCATAGAGGCTTTTTCCTGTCTGCAGCCATTGCCACACACAAATAGGCTGACAGTTTTGATACARACATTTTCCCCACAGAGAATTTCTCAGAGTTACCAGCTTGCTGACTTACATGCAGTTTTAGGATGTGCTATTTTGCGAATGATTGGAAAACTAGAGATGCCACCACAGTTCTTGCAAACCTGTAAAACTGGATCTTCCTCTTGGAACTTTGCTCGTGGTAAAGCTCTCAGCTACAAAGTCTTGTCTTTGAACCTTGCTACCTGTCAGGGCTCAAAGTCTCCTGTGATGTGGCTCTTTGCTGAATTTATATTTCATTAACTTGGAGACTCTAGATGTGCTGCTTTATATATACTTCACTTTCCTTTTCTTCCAAAATTATTTTTTTAGTGCTGAGGCTGCACCCAAAACCTCATGCTTACTAGGTAAGTGCCAGATCATTGAATTAACTATGAAACCCCTACCTCCAGGAATCATAAGCTTACAGATACGCTGTAAGCTCATTAATGTTGAGACCTTGCCAAATAATGTATACCATTTTATGGGCTTAATAAACACATTATAATGCTTAAAATATCATGGCTACATTTTATTCTGTCATTTATAGACACCAAATTCCAGATATTTAAAAGCCCCTAAGGATATTGCTAGATGCAGCTGATCTACAATATTTACATTCTAGTATACTTTGGGCAAGTTTCTCAAAAGACAAAATGGCTAAAGAGAGAAAAGACTCCTTCTATGATTTAATCAATGATGTTGCAGGCATGCCAAACTCATTTTACTTYCACAATGCTCTTCCAGAGACAAATTTAGTACTGATTATTCAATAGAGAGAATTTATAGTCATCATTTTTATTCTTACATTTTGATAGTTGATAAATGAACACTGTTTACTGCTCTCACATCTAGAATTTGTTTTGCTCATCTCTGCTTGCAAGGATGTAAATAAGAGCAACAGAGACAGTAAAAGTAATTGATATAACAGTAGAAGCCATGATGGTATGTACTGTTTGCAGAGTTTATTGTGCCCCCGGGCACTATTATAAATGGACTACTTCAGTTACTCTTGTATTTACCTATGGTATGATGTTATTTTCTATAATAAGATCAGTAAATTTGCTCAAAACAACTAATAAATTGTATAAAAACTGTAGTTATTACTCATAGTAGATCTGGAAACCATGTGGACATTGAATTTAAAAAATGGGGTCTAAGATATTATTACTTAACCTATCAAAGTCAACTGGGAATGGTTCATTATAGTTTTAATGAACCATTTATAACTATATTTTTAACTATAGTATCTTATGTATATTTTATTGGGGTCCTATATTATCATGTGACTTCCTGTGATTTCATGAATCTAATTGAATTCTGACTTTTTTCTGAAGCCACCGATCCAGATAGATGGTCTACAAAACATTGGAGAGCGAAGTTGAGGAATTTAGAAGTTCTAAATAGAATAGTTATATCTCACACTCTATCCCCTTTTCTTGGGCATTATTTTAAATATTCTGAGCTATTTATAAATTCACAAACTAGGCTATAATATTCTAGAGCTCACTTTAATTTTGACATTTCCAGTCATAAGTAGGAAGTCCAGAAAAAAATTTGTTTACTGAAAAAGCATGGTGTAAACAGTTTACTAGAGGGATTTCTTTCTTTCTTACTTACTTTCTTTTTTTCTTTCGTTTCTTTCTTTTTTCTTTCCTTCTTTCCATCTCTCCTTCCTTTCTTTCTTCCTTCCTTCCTTTCTTTTATCTTTTTTCTTACTTCTTTCTGAGTTCTCTCTTTCTGTGTCTCTCTCTGTCTCTCTCTGTCTCTCTCTGTCTCTCTCTCTCTGTCTCTCTCTCTCTCTCTCTCGTCTTTCTTCCTTTCTCTTTGAGAATACTAACTATGAGAGACTATGGAACCTCAGTTATTTTGTTGAGTTATCTCAGTAGTAATCTCTTCATTCTTCATTTGTTCAGAATCTTCCTCAGAAAGTACTCTTGGCAGTGTAGCTGCTGTGTATGTTGATGATGTAATGTGTGAATCTGGTCCATAGTCAAACCCATTGCTGTCTGACAAGTCTCAGTTATTTGTGGTTTGTTTTGTAGTTCTGTGTGACATGTGCATGATATGTTCTTGGCACAGAGGTTGAAAAACAGAAACATGCCACATATAAATAAGAGCATTTTGTTTTAGCCTTTTAGAAGCTTCAACAATTTAGCTGTTTGTATTCTGTATGTACTTTGTCTTTCACTAGTTCCAATCTGTTCTAGGTGATGCAGTTAGAGGAAAGGGGTTTCTCTGGTTTTACTTCCCTCTTCTACTGCAAAAATCCATAAATTTCTTTTTTAAAGGGATGTCTCAGATAATTCCAGAGAAGTTTTCTGATTAAGTCATGTTCTCATTATGATGAACTTTCTTCTGCGAAACTTTTTCAAATGTGCTTCTTGGCATTACCAAACACACAGCACCCAAATACAATTCCGAAGTCAGAGTTGTGGCAAAGTTTGAAGATATTCTAGTCTTCCAAGACAGGTTATCTGAGAGCTTAGATCACTATGAATGATATAACCTTGACAGGCTTCCAGTCTGCTTCTGCTCTGAGCTATTCTGGTACAACTCAAAGTCATCTGTTTCTGAGATCTCATAGACCCTTTGGTTTTGTCATCATGTTACTTGTCATAGCCTGGGGCTCAAGCTTTTCTTTATGGTAGTGAGATGATATACTTGAAATTGCTTCTCTTCTTTAGTCTGAAGTCAAATTTCTTCTCAAGGGAGAGGAACACATTGTACTTACAAATTAATCTTTGGACGACAGTTCTGGAATCCCACATCTGCCTTTTCCGAGTAGCTAAGTAGCAATGTGCTCACTTGTTATATCTAAACTAAATCTGCATGCTGTTGGCATCTAAGCATTCCTGACCCCACATGTGTTAGCTCAAGGTGAAATACAGTAGCATTATATTCTGGAGAATATAATAAGAACATCAGGCGAATTTAGGGATTCTTGGCAATAGGTTTCTGCTTTCATCTTCTCTCCGTTCTTTTCTCCCTCCTCATTTTATTTATCCATCTCCTCCTTCCTTCCTACTTTCCTTCTCCCTCCATTCCTGACTACATTGACTACTTCCCTGTGCGGAATAAGAGTGAGCTTTCAGCCTAAGTCAGAGTTCATGTCTTCTGTGCATCGGAAATAAATAAACCCAACCTTGGACCAACAGAATACTCAAATCTAGGTAGGTGCAAGATGAACTAAGCAAAAAAAAAAAATTCATTGCCTACATATTTTTGGCTTTTTTCCAGACTTCTGTTTCTTATCACACCTAGAAAGCATATTAGACTCCATTCAACCAAAGGTGATCTTTTGTATTTACAACTTATCCAAGGTATCCAAATACTTTCTGGTACCCCAAATGCTTCCCAACTAAGTCTCCTCTTCCCCCATCTCCATGTATACTTGCCTTTAAGAAAACTCCTTCAGTGCCCAAGATAGGTAATCCCAGATGAGATCCCAGCACCCCAGGGGGAATGATGTCATTTATGCTCCATGTGGGGGGAGGGAGCGTCCAAATATGTATCTTTTATTGCAGGCATGAGGACATATAACAATCAAGATTGGCTATGCCCCTTGAGTCTAGACTGGCATTGGGTAATAGCTCATGATGACTTCAGATCTGCCAACAGTTCTACTTCCAGGAAATACTGCCTTGACCCTGCTTCTTATTGCAGATAATACCGCTTTCCAGTTAATTTGAACTTGACCTCAGTTTCCATCATGGTCAGACTGACACAATACACCGTGCCTTCAGGCTTTTCCCAAGTTGCAACCTTGTGATACACTGCATTGCACCTAATCTTTATTTCTGTCAGAAAACCATCATTGGGAAATTGAAGAGTTTAAAGTATGACATTTTGTGACTATTAATCAACGAATTAAGATTTTTTGACAGAATTGATTTAACTGAGCATTCATGTTAGATAATGAGAAAACTTCATTGCAAAAAGAAATGGTTTATTTATTAAGCATCAGGTGCTATTCTTGATACCAGCTGTGGTGGGGGAGATCTGAGCTGTACCTTGTGCTTGGAGGCAGCAAGGATGGTACTGCTTAAGTATCAAGCTGGAGGGTCTATAGAAAACCCTCCATCATGAGGGTTTCATCATTTTTCCATCATGAAACCTTAAGAAAACACAACTCGACACAATAAAGAACATGTYAATGAGGATATTTTAAAAATATGTTATTTTTAATCTGAAACAATGTCATTCAAGCAGTGCCCTAAATGTTTTCTAATAGTGGATCCACCCTTCTTACAAGGAGGGCAATATTATAACAATCATAAAAGTATAAAATCATGAATAAAACAAAATAAAATCAAACTATGGATTTATTACCTAAAAATAGTGCTTGTACAGATTTTCTCCATATGACCCATCCCAAAGTCTCCCTTATTTGTATATTAGTTGGTGATCACCAAGAGGTACTTGAAAAACTGTAACACAATCCTAGAGAAAACCTGTTAATGTCTGGAGTAGCTAGACATCAAAGTATGGGTTGGATCTCCTTAGAATACATTGCTATTGATGAACATGGGAGTGAAATTTGGGGATGGGACAGGTGTATCAAACTGAGACTGAAGAGAAGAGATGATGAGAAAGGGAATCCAGGGAAGGACAGCTACAACTAACAGCCATCGGTGGGGGGGTGGGGTATGGAAGCCTCTTGGAGTAGAAGCTTCCTAAAATATGAGTGTATATTCACGTGATCTCAACATAATTGCCAAGTAAGAGGAGAGACAGAATTCCAACTGAACATGGACATCTCCTTTTACCAAATGAAGTTTCCAGTTCTAGAGATAGGTTACATTTTTTTCTTTGTATTGTTCTCTTTGTTTCTTTTTTGTCGTTGTTGTTGGATATACTCTTTATTTACATTTCATTTCCCTTTTCCTGGTTCCTCACCCCCCCAAAGGTCCCACATGCCCTTTTCCCTCTCCCTGTTCCCCCATCCACCCCTTCCCACTTCCCTGTTCCGGTATTCCCCTACACTGATGCATTGTGCCTTTCCAGAACCAGGGTCCACTCTTTCCTNCCATTTGTCTAAGAATTTCATGAATTCATTGTTTCTAATGGCTGAATAGTACTCCATTGTGTATATATACCACATTTTTTGTATCCATTCCTCCGTTGAGGGACATCTGGGTTCTTTCCAGCTTCTGGCTATTATAAATAAGGCTGCTATGAACATAGAGGAGCATGTATCCTTATTGCACGCTGGGGTTACATTTAATAGAGTTATTTTCAGGGGTGCAGGAGCCCCATGGCAATCCCAGAACAACTCAGGATACTGCCAAAGCAATGGTTGCTCTCCACAAACTGATGCTAAGGCCCCATTGCTGAAGACAATGCCTACCCAACTCATTGGATATGGAGAATTCAAACTGGGGCCTCCCTAGAACCTTCATGATACCTACTCCATCATGCACAGTACTAAAGTACGTAGGGAAGGTCTTACACACCAGAACAGTCAACATAATCATTAAAGTGCAGTTTCTGACTCCTCTTGGAAAATTCGAAGAAAAAATATCCATGCAAGAGAAGATAATCTTTGTCTTGGACAAATGCCTGACTAGCCAGATGAACATTTCCTAATGCCCAGGACTGCACACTTAATTGTGTGCACTGGACCAGAAGTGGAAAGATTGCAGAGCTCACTAACTATCTGTGGATGAGAGACCATGGTCTATTCCCCACTAAATCCAATTCTAGAATGCTTACTGCGGACCAGGAAGAAAAGCTCTAATAAGGTCAGCAGACTCCGGGCCTAGTAAGATTAAACAGAGTCATGATAAACCCCTTGCAGTGCACAGGGAATGAAATCATCAGGTGGCCACAAGGTGCAGGTGTGAAACCAATCCAACCATGGGAAATTTCTGAAGTAAAATTTCAAGCACGCAAGCAAACAAGCAAGCAAGCTGTAAATGTTGTGGATTTGATTCATTGCTGTTGACATTAAAGGACATAATGGTCATAAAGGTGTTGCAAGGTTGTTAAAAACAAAAAGCATTAAACAAATATAAAATGGCTTGATGGGGCCTTTGTGTAATAATTGATAACAGTTGCACTACTGTTTGTGGCTAGAAAACATATCCATTACCTGATCCTTAAAATAATTTAAATAATTTGAAATAATAATAATGGTTCACATTCCCATGTATCTTTGAAAACATTTCTATTACACCGGTGCCTCCACAGCCCTTCCTGAAGTTGTGGGTCACGTTAATTACTAGTGATGCAGCTGTAGCTTAGGGCTCACAGAATGGACCATGTGCTATTAATTTGATAATCTAGAAAATTTCAGACAATGCACAATTTTAGATGTATCAGCTGTGTCGAACAGGCAATCTTTCTCTAACACTTTTGTAAATCCCCTTCTTTGGGGCACAAAGTGGAAATGAATCCTTCTGGAAGSCTTTTTTCTCTAATGTCCCATAAAAATACTGTCATCCTAATAAGAATGAGTTTGAATGGTAGAAATGATGAAGTCTGGTTCCTAGATCTGCCAGCTGTGAACTGGGATCTTCTGACAGGGTTATAACCTCTCTTAGTAAACTAAAACCAAGAGTGGAGACTGGGTRGAAGCTCCAGATACGAGGAGAGAATGGAAGACAGGAAAGTGTGTCAAGTAATGCTGCCTTCTGGGTTGCTGGACCCTAGATCGCACTTGTCTGTGATAGTAATGTCTGCCTCGTGATTTTGTAAAATGATGCCTAATGATTGATGTAGCACCAATCAAACTCACGATCACTGTGTAATGAGGGAGATAAGTGTGGCGGATGGTAGATGCTGCTAGGGACAAGGGCATGGCGTTTCTCCTGATCTGAGAAATAATATGATGATTGCAGATAAAGTAATAAGAATTAATCATGCTCTCTGTCTTCTTGCTCCAGCTCTGTGCTCTTGCTCCATTCCCCTCCCCCATTAAAAAAGAAGAATTAATCATTAAACTGAGCAAATGACCCTGAAGAAATAAGGGACAAAATAGTGAGTGACAATCTTTTTCTTCTTTTCAATTTTTGAAGTCATTTAGATTTTTTCACGCATTATATTCTGATTACAGTTTCTCGTTCTCAGATCCTTGCAGATCCTCCCCTACCTCACTGCCCACCCAAATCCACACCTGTTCTTTCTCACTGTCCTTAGAAAACAAATAAGCATATAATAATAATAATAATAATAATAATAATAATAAGATAAAAACAATAACAAACTGAAATAGAACACAACTAATGGACAGGTAAAAAGAGTTAAATAAATAGCACAAGAAACACATTAGATGCAGAGACACAATAATTTTCACACACAGAAATCTCATAGAAATGCAAAACTGAAAACCATAATATATTTTCAGAACACCTGTCAGGTAAAAAAAAAATGACCTGAACCAAAGAATTATGAGACAAAGAACCTCAAAAATTTCAATTGAGTTAATTTTATCTTGGCCATCAACTTCTGGGCAAGTAGTGAAAATACCCTATGAGACTGTGTTGGAGAAAACTAATTTTTCCTTTGTCAGTGGTTATCAGTTTAAGACAGCTTCCAKGTTAGAGKTGGGGGATTGTGCCCACTTATCCTCCTGCTGCTGAGACCCTGTGTGACCCTGACCCATGTAGGCCCYGTGCATGCTGCCGCAGTCTMTGAGTTATCTATGTACCAGCCCTGTTGTGTCTAGAAGGTYTYGTTTCCTTGGTGTCCTTCATCCACTCTGGTTCATAACATCTTTCTGCCACCTTGTCCACAGATTTCCCTGAGCCCTGAGGAGAGGTATTTGATGGAGACATCCCATTAAGGAGTGAATGCGAGGCCTCTCAGTCTTTGCTCATTGCCAACTTGTGGGTATTTGCTTCTGTCTGCTGCAGGAGGAAGTGTTTCCGATGGTAACTGAGCAAGGCACTGCTCTATGCATACAGCAGAATATCATTAGGAGTTATTTAGCTGCCATGTTCTTTGATAAGAAAAATAGTATTGGGTTTTCCCCTAGGTCTCTGGCCTATACAGTCTCAGGGTCTTGGTCAGCTGAGCAGTGTTGGGTTTCATCTCATGGTGTGGGCCTTAAATCCAATCAGACAGTGGTTGGTTACTCCCACAGCTTTGTGTCACTTTCGCTTCGGTACATCTTGCAGGCAGGTCACCATTGTAGACTGGAAGGGTTTTTAGCTAGGTTGGTGCTTTCAGTTCTCCTSTGGTATCATGCAGAGTACCTTCCAGGATCACAAACACTAGTCAGTAGGCATGAAGGCTCTAGGTAAGCACTGGCTCAAATTCTCCATGTTCAACGCGTCGTATAGGTATTGTCTTCAGCAATGGGGCCTAATTATCAGTTTGTGAAGAACAACCAGTAGCTTCGGCACAAGTCTCTGTTGTTTGGAAATTGTTGTGAGGTCCCTTTGGCCTCTATCAAATGTAACCTGTTTCCAGAACTGGAAGCTTTATTTGGTTACAAGGGATGCCCATGGAGTTCTGTCTCCCCTTGCATTTGGCAATTCTATTTAGATCACTTTTATATAATATACGTTTATATTTTAGGAAGCTTCTACTCTACAAGCTTTCCATATGACCTCTCAATTGGCCCTCAGTGCGGTTGTCCCTTTCCGTATTCCCTTTCTCATCCCCTCTTCCCTCCCCCTCACCATGTGTCTTCCTGTTTCACGCTCCCACACCATCCCCATGTCTATCAGTAACATCTATTCTACTTTCCATTCCTAGGCAGATCCATCCCTGCCCCCGGTCCCTTACTCTTTCCCTAACCTCTGTATGCTTATATGGAGTGTAGCTTGCTTATTGAAGACTTAACCACTAACATTCATATATAAGTGAATACATAGCATATTTATCTTTTGGGGCTACCTCATTTAGTATTTTTTTTTCTAGCGCCAAACATTTGCCTGCAAATTTCCATTTTTTAATAGCTGAGTAATATTGCATTGTATAAATGTACCACATTTTCTTTATGCATTCAGCTGTCGATGGATATCTAGTCTGTTTTCAATTTCTGATTATTATGAATAGAGCATCTGTGGAAACGGTTGATCAAGTGTCTCTGTATGGATTCAATTGTGCTTTAGGTAGATATTAAGATGAGAGAAAAGGGGAATTTTGACCTTGGCTTTAATTTATTAATTTTATTATTGGTGCATATTCTATATGGCCCAGAGAATGTATCTGTGGTTATTGTATTTCAGGTAGATGTTAAGATGAGAGAAAAGGGGAATTTTGATCATGGCTTTAATTTATTAATTTTATTATTGGTGCATAGCCTGTATGATTCATAGAATGTAAGTGTGATTATTGAATGAGTGAGTTTATTATTAAGCCTACACAATAAAAAGCAAAGTAGCAAATAGCAAATAACAGGGGGAGCAGGAAGATAGAAAACATTATCAAACCTGGCCTCATAGCATTCAGCAGAGTTGACCGGAGTAGCTCAACCAAAAGAGCCAATAGGAGTCATCAAGCCTAGGGCTTACAAACAGGCTGMGGAGACTGCAGTGTCACACCGAGTTCCTGATTGAGCTTTGCTGCACAGCTGAGCTCCCGGCGGCTGAGCTTCTGGCTCCGTTCCCTCTGTGGGCATTTCTGTGCCAGGGTATGGATATTAACAACCTCTGTTGGGYGTGGTTTGCTGCCAACTGTTTTCAAGGGAAAAATGTATTCACTCTGGAGATATTTTGCTCTTCGTGTTCCTCCTGCCAGGAGGTGTGAGAGGTTACCTCCAATACCCAAACCAGGGGCATTAGAGAGCACTTAGAGACAAGCACAGTTGTGTCTGAAATAAGAGGCAGGAGACAACATTACTTCCAGGGCCAGCTGTTGTCAAAAGATCAAACAGCAGATAATAATTTACCAATATAATGTATGTTCCAATCCATTTGCGCTTTCTATACCTTTTCAATCTTAGTAATTTATATTCATTGCCATAGATTGTTATTTCTGCCTTTCTTCTGCGAATAATTTCTTGATAAATGCTTGTTTCTGATTCCAGACTTAAACATGTTGTGTCACTTTTGAAATACCCAACAGCAGGGAGATAGAACCTGAAGAGACTACCTACAGTAGATAGACACGGCCCCCGGGGGAGCGATGGGGGTCACCCACCCGTCTAAACATTTTTAACCTGGTATTGTCCCTGTCTAAAGAAAATGCAAGGACAAAACTGGAACAGAGGCTGAAGCAAAAGCCATCCAGAGACTGTGATCCATCCCATTCTCAGATACCAAACCCTGACTGACACTATTGCTGATGCCAAGAAGGTGCTTGCGGACAGGAGCCTGGTCTGGCTCTCTTCTGAGAGGCTCTGCCAGTACTTGACTAAGAYAGATGCAGATACTCACAGCCAACCATTGGGCTGAGCCTGGGGACCCCAATGGAAGTGTTAGGGGAAGGGCTGAAGSAGCTGAAGGAGATGGCGCCCATGGGTAGAATAACAGTGTCAATTAACCCGACCCCTCAGAGCTCCCGGGGACTAAACCACCAACCAAAGAGTATACATGGGCCGGACCATGACTCCCACTACATATGTTGTGGTACCAGGTGATTACATATGTTGCAGAGGTTGGCCTTATCAGGCATCAGTGAGAGGAGGGGTACTTGGTCCTGGGGAGGCTTGATGCCCCAGAGAAGGGGGATGCTAGAGGGGTGATGCTGGAGTGGGTGGGTGGGTGAGGGGGCACCCTCTTAGAGGCAATGTGGAGGGGTATGGGATTCATAGAGGGGAGACTAGGAAAGGGGATAACATTTGAAATGTAAACAAATAAAATGATCAATAATAATAATAATAATAATAATAAAGAAATAACATGAAATATATATACTCAATTAAACAACTCAATCTAAGAATCCAAAACCTAAAACTTATTTGTGTGTGCATGTGTGTGTCACATGTGCATGTGAGAGTGTATTGTGTGTTCACATGTGCATGTGAGAGTATATTGCGTATATGTGCATGAATGTGTTTGTGTGTGTGTGCCTGTGTGTGTGTGTGTGTGTGTGTGTGTCTTTGTGCATGTGTGCCTTTGCCTCAACATCTGTGTGGAGGATAGAGAACAAGTTTTGGAAGTTAGTTCTCTCCTTCTCCTTAATCATGGCTACCAGGTGATTAGTATTGTGTGGCAAATGGCTTTTCTTACTAAAGCCATCTTGATAGCCCTGAACACAACTTCAGACATCTCATCCAAGATGCCTAAGAACTTCTGTGGAGTGACTGCCTGACTCGATCTAACCCGTGAGCTCCAGTAGTGTGACCCACTCGCTTTGTCTGACCCATGAGCTTCTAGGATGTGGTTTTCCTCACTTGATCCTTCCTTGTATTCTTCTGGCAGGTGGGTGCACAGGGGGCCCTCAAGAAAGGATTCTGGCCTTACCTTCTTAGGGTCAAGATTTAACTGTGGCAAAATTCTTCATGGCTAAATACTTCCCTAGATGGAGAACATTTCTTTAATTTTTCTTTTTTTACTATTTTAATTATTTTAAACAATTTTTAAAACAAACATTTTTTGATCATATTTTCCCCTTCCCCAAGTCCTTCCACATCCTCTCCCTATCGCTACTATACACTAAACGTTAAGTCCTTTCTCAAAATACAAAACAACAAAACAAAATCCTAATACAGCAGCAAAGCCTCAAAAATCCCAAACCTAGAAAAACCAAACATCCCAAAGAAACTCACACACACACACACACACACACACACACACACACACACACAATTACACCCCAAAGTGTAACTAAATAAAAGCACACACAGGAAAAACCTGTGTAGTCCATCATATGTGGGTCAACTACTCCTGAGCATGACGCCTGCCCTGGAGTGGTTGATATACTCAGTGACTCTATTGGAGAAAACTGATGTTCCCTCTCCCAGCAGGTATAAGTAACAGGTCAGCTGTTAATCTGTACCTTAGTGGCTAGGTTTACACTCATTCATTCATTTTTAAGAATACAACAAAATAAAACACTRTAAGATGAAGTAAACGTTTATTTTGCTATTACATTGAAGTTAGACGAGACAATTAACAGAAGGAAAAGGGCCCAAGAGAAGACACAGAGTYAGACCCACTCTGCAGGAATCCTATAAAAACACTGAACTGGAAGCCGCCATCTTGGAAATGCAGAGGACTTGGTGCTGTCCCTTGCAGACCCCGTGTGTGCTGCTTCAGGCTCTGAGAGTTCATCTGAGCTTCGTTCAGTCGGTTTACCAAGCCTTGCTCTCCTGGTGTCCCCCGTCCCCTCTGGCTCTTATATTCTTCCCACCTCCTTTCCCATGGACTCCTCTGAGCTCCGAGGGGGAGGATTTGATGGAGACATCCCGTTTAGACGTGAGTGTTCCAGGGTCTCATTTTCAGCGTAAAGTCTGRCTGTGCGTCTCTGTATTTGTTCCCGTCTGCTGCAGGAGGAAKCTTCTCTGATGATGGCTGAGCAAGGCACTGACCTATAAGGATGGGGGGGGGGTCATTAGGAGTCATTTTATCATTGTATTTCTTTTTCTTTTTTAGAGCAGTAGTATTTGGTTTTACTCTAGGTCCCTAAACTATCTAGTCTCTGCTTCTGGGTTTCTCAAGCAGTGTCAAGAACAGTTTCCATCTCATGCAATGGTCTTCAAGTCAAATAAGTTGTTAGTTGATTACTCCCAAAAGCTCTGTGTTATCATTGTCCTGACATCTTGCAGGTAGTCCACCATTTAGATAAAGGGCTTGTGACTGGCTTGGTGTTCACCTTTGCC
>BDUI01006978.1:43975-80771 GCA_002335545.1 Apodemus speciosus
TGGCTAAACCCAGTGACTGGTGCTCAGAAGGAAAAGACTCAGAGACACAAGGTGAAGAAGTCCATGTGCCACAGAGCAGAGGTTTTCTGAGCAAAAGAAATGCCAGGCACTACCATATGCTGGAAGAGACACAAAGACCCTTTCTTGGAGATTTAAGAGGGAGGGTAGCTTTGAGAGCATCGTCATCTCTGAGTCCTGCCCTTAGCCCTTGGGGGGAAACAGGACTGTTTTGTCTTAAGCTACATGTTTGTGGTGACTTTTTAAAGGAGTATCATGCTGGGGTTTTGTGTGTGTGTGTGTGTGTGTGTGTGTGTGTGTGTGTGTGTCCGTGTGTACTTGGCTTTTTTGTCCTTTGCCTGCACATATGTGTGTACACCATGTGCATGTTTGGTGCCCATGGTGGTCAGAAGAAGGTGATGGATCCCCTGGCACTGGAGTTATGAACAGTTGTGAACTGCTGTGTTATGCTCGGAACCAAACCTACTTCCTCTGCAAGAACAAACGTTTTTAGCCACTGAGCCGTGTCTCCATCCCCCCCGTAGTAATTTGCCATAAAAACCAGGACAAACCTAGAAACCTACTCCAGAAAGAATGTTTCTCTTAAAATGTTTGAAGTAACACCGGCTTGGATAATTTCCRATTCTTTTGCTTGCCTGTCTTAATAGAGCTCRTTCATGCTTTACCGTATGTGAGATGCAAAAGACAGAAACCATGAAACCAATCGACGAGACTGCTTCTTCGCCGTGCTTGGTCTGAGCTATGAACAGCTCCTTAAAATGTGCCTAGCAGATTCTGACCGTACACACTGATCGCATGGACGCAAACATTTATGAATGATGAGCATTGAAGGCATGGGGAATGGTCACAGCTCTCTGTGGAAAGATTTCATGCTTTTCTCTGGAGGGCAGTCTGATTTTGCATTGATAAACCTGAATGTCTTTGAACTGGTGTCTGAGCCTCTGTTGCCTTCACCAGTGAGAGAAGAAAGTTGATTCTTTGACTCATTCGTGAGAGGATCAGTCACCTGAACAGCTGGTATATCCCATCAGCACTTGCTGTCATAATTGACATTACTTTGGCCCACCCCTCAAGTGAGGCACATATTCTGTGCTATGCATGCATGTGTGGTATGAAAAGGTCTAAATGTGAAGCCGAAGGAGTTCCATGGGAGGGAGAAGGAAGTAGTAATGTGTAGAAAATGATCAAAGGATATTATGTTTTGTTCATGAAATTGTATAAGTATGAATGAAAGAATGGATGGATGGATGAATAACTGACTGAATCAATAAATACATGATTGAAATGTCTGTTGTTAGATAAGCCCCCAAGAGCATGCCCATCCCTTGGAAATTKCTGGATTTAGCTCAAGTAATATATCAAACTTTCTAAGCCGTCTTCCTCTAAGAGTGAGGCATCGAAGAATTAAATCACTTAGTCACACATTTTAAATCTCTTTCACATTGTCCTCACTCATCCCAGGATTGTCAGCACAGMTGCTACTGGGCCTAGGTGTAGACAGTCTTCCAAACGGACTGAAGAGTCCACAGGTCCTGGCTTAATTGATCTGGTATTAGATGTCTTCCAGTTTGTGCTACTGTGCTCAATAAATCATCTTCCCTGGAGGAAACAGAAAGGGAAACAATGAAAGAGAGAAGAGAAAGGGCATCAATCTCCGCTAATAACGGGCCAGACCTTCTCTCCCTGGGAGAATGGAGCAAGAGTGTGAATGGAAGTGTTGGTGGACACMGGCTGTGTGTCCCRAGACCTGCTTGACAGCTTCCCCAGCTCTGAGCTATGTCCCCAGGAATGTGCTTCCAGGATGACTGTGAGGGCACAGTGGCAGGGCTGCCCACGGAGAGCAGCAGCTCCAGGTACTTTGGAAGCAGATGTTGGCAAACAATTCTTCCGCAGAACCTGGTCTTCAGCCAGTTCCCCAAGTTTCCCCAGATCCTATAAGCAAAGCAAATCGGCTTCAAGTGCTGTACTTGGTCGATTGTATATCCTGACACATACAATGACAAGAGGCACTGCAAAGGTGCTTTATGGCTCTGTAAAGCCATCGCTTTKCCTAGTGCCCTGGGCAGCTTGGATGAAAGGCTGGGAGGAAAGCAAAGCCAGAAATCCCTTAAACAAGTGTGGGTGTTGAAACTAGATCTGATTCCAGGGCCTGTGTTCCTCCTACAAGAGTGTGCTACCCTGGAGGCGGCAGGTAACTCAGAGCCTTGCAATCTGCTCCCAGACAGTCTGCTTGCCTGTACTTGCCTCCAGGTACAGAGACCTCAGGTCTCTCTGGATGCTGTGCCTTTCAGGGACAGTCCTTGGGGGCTAGTGAGTCTTTCCACTTGCTCTCTTTCCCTTTAGCCTACAAGAGTCTAAAAACCTCAAACTAAACTGGAGGGGTCTGCTACAAGTTCCTAAGTGCTCCTTGCTGCTGAACTACCTCTCCAGCCCTCAGTGGGGGCGCGGGGGGGGGTGGTTTCAGAGAATAAGCAGAGCAGGTTTCTGGGATGGATAGGTCCCTGCCCTCTCCTTTGGTTCAAATTGCTCAACGAATTTACAGTAATTTCAGGAATGAACACTATAGGGAATGTGAAAGTCATAATTACAATTTTAATGGCTGATTGATTATGCAGGAAGAGGCACCTTTTATAGAGAGAAGCAGGCCAGGTGGCAGCCATGGTCTCTGTCTGAATGAACGCAAAGATGTTCTTTTGTAGATTAAAAGGAGGTACATGTTTTGCTAAAAACCAGAGAACCAAGAGTCTGGCATGATATGGAGAGTTTGGGGTTGTTTGTTTATTTGTTTTGCTTGTGCGTGTGCATATGTGCCATGGTATATGGATGCGTGGAGGGCAGGGAACAACTTTTTTGGGGCTAGTTCTTGCCTTCCACTCTATTCCGAAGCAAGCTCTCTGGTTAGGCTTCTGCACTGTGTACTCCATCTAGAATGAACTTGCTTGTCAGTTTWACACAATTAGTACCTTCACCCACTGTCTTGGTTAGGATTACTATTGCTATGACGACACACCATGACCAAAAGCAACTTGGCGAGAAAATGATTCATTTTACGTACAGTTTACATCACAGTTCATCATCACTAAGAGAAGTCAGGGCAGGAGCTGAAGCAGGGYACGAACCTGGAGGCGGGAGCTGATACAGAGGCCATGCACGGGTCCTGTTTATTGGCTTGCTCCTCATGGCTTTGCTTAACATGGTTTCTCATAGATAGACTCCAGGTCCACCAGCCCAGGGATGACACCACCCACAATGGGCTAGATCTTCCCCCATCARTCACCAATTGAGAAAATACCTTATAGCCAGATCTGATGGAGGTACTTCCTCAATTGAGGTTCCCTCCTTTCAAATAACTCTAACTTYYGTCAAGTTAACATAAAGTACCCAGCACACCCACTGAGCTATCTCCTCAGACAGTCTTTCTATGCAACCCAAGCTTGTCTTGAATTCACGATTAGCCCCCTTAATCTGCCACTATACACGTTAACACACTTTTTCGTTGTTTTGTTTTTGTTTTTGTTTTCCAAAGACTGAACACAGTATTCTACAGCTCTGAGTTCCAGAGGGGGCTTTTTCAAACAAGTGACCTGCTTCCTTCTGAGAGAAAAAGAAAGTAATAATGTGAATGTTTAGAATTTATTCATATTTGATGGTTAAAAATTAATGAACACACACAGGTAGTCACACACATACATATACACACACTCAGGCAGTCACACACAGTTGTAGAGAGCTGACAGAAAAATGACAGAAAAATGACAGAAAAATTTATACAATGAAAATATTATTTTAAGTAGTGAAAATAGCACCATTAGCATCAATGTTTATAATAATGGACTTCAGAAGCAAAGAGGCTGGATACAAACACGAAGCTGGTAGAAATACTCACCAGCTAGGGAGACAGAACTTCTGAGTTTGTAACAAATACTCTGAAAATGAATGAAACAAATCTGATGGAACTGGAAGAAAGAGAAATGAGCAGAGAGCCAGACAGAATCCAAACATCAGCAATAGGTCTGACCATGGCAGCCTCCAGCCAATCAGAGAAGGCAATGCTTCTCACCARGTACCCGAGGAACATTCAGCAAGCTGGTCCTGCTTCTTGGGTCATACAATAAACATTTAAGATAGATTAAGACAGGCTACATTCTTGGACCTCGAAGGAACCAGGCTGGATATTAATAACAGAGGGACACAGAGAAGTCTCAGAAACTAACCACAAAATAATCCTGGGACAGATAAATAATTCAAAAGAAAATTAAACAAAACATAAATAAATCAAATGAGAAGACAACCTATCAAGACATGAAAGTGTTAGATATAATTTTCTGGCTCAAGATTGCTACTTTAGAAGGGGCGACCACTGTAATGTTAAACTGGGATAAACTGAAATAAAATGCAGCAAAGGAAGGAGAGCCAAGAGATCAGAGAAAATCAGAAAGAACACAAATCCATAGATTCAAAACCAGAAAAACAATAGAAAAAACCAAAATAATAAAAACACGGKTTTTCAGAAAAGCCAATAAAACAGACGGAGCTTTGTCAAAGCTGACAAAGAAGGAAGGGATAAGAAACAAGTCATGAATACCAAGAAAGATACAGGACTATCACTGTAGCTGTTGCAGCCATTGAAAAGAATGATGAGGAAACATTTGGCAACTTTTCATTCATTAATTTCACAAAGAAACAACCTTATTCTTCTAAAGACACAAACCAACAAAATGTAACAAAGAGGAAAGAGCCTCAACAGCCTATAGCCAAATGTGATGGTTTAACAAGAATGGCCCCTTTAGTCTCATGTATTTGAAGGCGTTGTCCCCAGTTGGTTGAACTGTTTGGGGAGGATGAGGAGGTGTGGTCTTGAAGGAGGAGGTGTACTTGTGAATCAAGATGTGAGTTCTCAGCTACTGCTCCAGGTTTGTCTCTTGCCATGCTCCCACCACGATGGTCATGGACTCTTAACCCTTTAAAACTGTCAGAGTCAAATAAACTCATTTTTTAATAGGTTGCCTTGATCACGATATCTTGTCCCTACAATGGAAAAGTAACCAAGACACCAGGAAAGGAACTGAATTTGTAATTTTCCAACAGAAACCTCCAGATTCAGATTCTTTGGCAAATTCCATCTGAGATTTAAAGATGAACAAATGCATATGAATTTCATATAATTTTCAGAGGAGAAATCACATTCCAATTTATCTCATTGTAAGAATGAGTAAGAATCATACTGGTTTGTAAAACAAAATGCACTTAAGTATTCAAAAATTATAAAAGATAGAAAATTACAGATCAATATCTCTGAAGAGCATTGATGAAAACATTTCTTTTCAACTAAATATTCATRAAATGGGTCACTAATGTCAAAAAAACTATAAACCATTGACTAACTGGTATTCTTTTCAGGTATCCAATGTTAGTTTAATATTTGAAAGTCCAGTTCTACCAATTACTACTGCAAGAAGGAARAGAGGGAAAAGAAAGGAGGAGAAAGAGGAGAGATAGAAGAGTGGAGAGAGAGAGGAACAGAAAAGCATTTCTGACAAAAGATGTGAAATTCTACTAGAAAACAAGTGTGGCTTTCTCTGGTAGTGTTCAACCCTGGAAAAGACTGAGAAATTCTTCAGTGCCTTACTCTAGAGAAAGAACATGAGATAACACATAGACATGATCAAGAAGAGAGAGAGGACATTTGATAACACATAGACCCAGTGAAGAACAGAGAAAAACCACTGGCTCATAGGGTCAGGATGGACACATCACTTACTTGTTATGTAGCCGGTGACTGAGGTTCACATTCTTTTCAGTAGGATCTTTAATTTCTTTATTAAGACACAAAGCACTGGGTTTCATTATGGCATTTCCCCACAAAACGTGTTTGTATTGATTCACCTACCCTCTCTTCTCTGTGACCCCATCCCCCTTGTACCCTGTGGCCCTCTCCTCCCTTCCTCAGCACACTCCTCCCTCTCTGGTCTCCTCTGTGATGTCACAGCCCATATCTACTTTCACACCCACCTCTACATACATTGAAATATTAAAAGTTAGGATCAGCCTATGGGAGAAACCATGAAGAAAATCATATCTTTTGGTAAAAAAAATGTAAGAAGTGAACCCCAAGAGTTCTCTGACATTGTA
Source organism: Apodemus speciosus (assembly GCA_002335545.1). Taxonomy (NCBI): domain Eukaryota; kingdom Metazoa; phylum Chordata; class Mammalia; order Rodentia; family Muridae; genus Apodemus; species Apodemus speciosus. The sequence continues at coordinate 50,126 of BDUI01006978.1, forward strand.
TAGGCACGTATTTGAACCATTCATATGTCCATATCTTCATAGTGTAGAGAAAAAAACTAACATGTCTCAGGACAAGTGGTGTCTACGGAACTTTGAAATCCTTGCAATAGTTTGAACTGACTGACTCTCTTGCCATAAAAAAAATTTTCTTTTAGACCCTTTTGTCATGAGCTCACATATAAAATCATCATACAGGTAGTTTAAATAAGCCAGGCACTCAAGCCAATACTTGCCTAGTTCCATCATTCTTAACGAGTGATCCTCTGGAGGGGTAACTGGCATCACGGACAGTCTCATGGACTAGTTTATGAGATGAGAGAGAGCACTGCTCGAAGACAGGGGGTCAACAAGTCCTCCTTTGTGGTCTCGCATGAAGATGGTGCTTGCACTTATGCTGCACAGGTTAGCTGTGGGCATGGGTGTGGCTACTTATACAAGAGACGATGCATATTAAACAATGTCCATGCTATATGCAAGTTCAGCCACATTACACCATGAGCTGGCATCACAAATGTGGCCTTTATTGAAAACTGTCTAAAATTATTTTAAATGTTAAGGAAAATACACAGAATTAAGCCTCATGTTCATTCCAGAAAATGTGGTAGATATCCATCAATATTTAATAATAAAATCTGTTTAGTCTCAGGATGTAGAAGCCTGGGGAGACTACCCATGCTATGTACAAAAGCTTCTCATAAAAATGAGACCATGTGCTGGTTTTCCTCCATGAATTTCTACAAGGCCAACAGTGCAGCATCCTTCCAGGGCTGCACATTGCAATGGCGTACTCATGAACTCCCTTCTCATCATGGCATCTGCCAAGCAACCAAGTTTTAAATACACAGAGAAGAAGGCATCTCAGGAATATCACTAATAGGAGTGTCAAATTAGTGCCCGATGCATTTCTGTCTCCTTTTTTCATGGTGTATTTTGAATTTTTGCAACTTTGCAAGGCAGGTATAATTGGTCCTCTATATCCATGGTTTCTGCATCCATGAATTCTGCTAACCACAAATCAAAATTATTTTTAAAAAATTGTGCATTGGGGCCCAGGAAGATTCCTGAGTGGTTAAAAGCACTGACTGCTTCTGCAGAAGACCTGGTTTTGATTCCCAGGACCTACATGGCAACTCAGCTTCTTATAAGTCTAGTTCCGGGAGATTTTATGTCTTCTTCTGGACAATCTGGGTACTATATGCACATGGTACACTTATATTCATAATCACACGTTCACATAGCTAAAAATAAATATTTAAAAATTTATGCCTTTACTGAGCATATAGAGCATCTTCTTGTCCTGTTTCTTAAACAGTACAGTTTTAATTATTTAAATATCATTTATATTCAGTTATGTGCTATAAGTAAGTGATAGATGATTTCTAGTATTGAGTAGTGTGGACACAGAAAGTYCTAGAGATCAATGSCCACAACCAGGGCCACTGGCAAAGAGATTCTAAGTCCCACCATCATGCTCTGAGCCCAGATTTGCTACAGGATTTCTCAAATGTTTAAATTAACATCTACTTATTTCACTCAAGCAAGGAGTATCTAATCCAGATTTGAGACATTATTGGCACAAGAAGACAAATGTGGCCATATTTTAAATGCTTTGTGGGAGTCATAAAAAAAAAAGCTCACAGATGTTACACAGATGTAATGAGAAAGGAATATTCAACATCTCAAGGAAAATGCAGCAAAACAGAAAATAACCACAAAAATAAAAAAGTGGTATACAGATTCTATCTCACAGAGTGGGTTTTAAACCCAGCCACAAAGTATTTGGCTGCTTCCGTGACATTACGGCCATTGTTGAACTAGTATATCTTGCAGGAAGGTTGTTGTTATAGCTCATAGTATTTGAATACTGATGATTATTTGTCTCTTCTGATAGCATTCAAAGTACCTTATAGCGCCATCAACACTAGTCAGCAGGTGTGAAACTTTTAGCACTATTTTTAAAGACTCCACTTATGTCATCCAAAGAGGAGAAATTGAGCTGGATGATATATGTAAGTGGTGTCTTGAAGAATAGGGCCTCACCTTCAGCTAAGGTCAACAATAGCCTTGGCAATAGCCTATGATGTTTGAGGGTATCTTATGGGACCCCTTTGGCTAATGACTCAACAATATGTGACCCATTCCTAGCACTAGGGGTTTACTTAGTTGCATAAGGTGTCTAGTTGGGACACTGTCTCCTTCATTATATGGTGATTCCATTTACATTCCATATATAAATTCCATATATAATTCCATATGGCTTTTCAAAAGTCTCTTGTGTTAGTTGTTCTCCTCCGCATTCCCCTGTTCRCCATGGCCTCCTACTCCTCTCCTGTCGGTGGCAGTTCCCCAGAGACACACAACTAGACAGTGTTCAGCACTCAGTCCTAAGTGAGATGTTGTCATCAAAACTCTGCYCCATCAAGGTTCAGGGATCTATGAGGAAGAGAGGATGGAAGCATTTTAAGAGCCASAGGGATCAGATGACTCAAAGGAAAGTGTTTTTCAGACACAACAGGATTGATGCACACATGAACTCGTAGAGACTTTGGCATAGTCATAGTTTCAAGATCTGTACAAGTTCAAATTAGAAAAAAAATCCCAGCACAGAGGAGTGGAAGTGCATAGCCATCCAGGCATGCCTGCTCTTCTGTTCTGTAAGGAAACCCATGAAAGCGAGTGTGATGATGACGAAGCACCTTCCTACTTCATCTGCCTTCAGATCAGCTGCCACTGCTGTCTATTCTCTTGCTTTATAATTGCCAGAAGTTTTAGAGGAACAAGAATTGGATGCAAAAAGACAAAGAAGTGATTAGAGAGAAAAGTACATAGATCAGAGAGGGAAAACCTTGGGGGAATGGGAAGTTAGTGGGAAATTTTATGGCAAAATATTAACACCAGCCCTGAAGGCAAACCTCTATGTAGACTTTTGGGTGTTAGAAGAGAGGCAAGATAGATTGGTTCATCCCCCAAAGTAGTGGCACAAATCTGGGAATTAATTCAACCTGAAATCCTAAGATACTCACACAGCAACCTTGACATAGAAGTATCTGGACTAGTCAAGTGTTACTGGGGTTAAAAGGCATTGTGTGTCTGCTGAAGGTGTGGGAGGATGCTGGCTACTGACTGATTCCTCTTCTCAGGCTGATGTCACCTAGACAAATGAGACACAGGTCAGAANCCACAACCAGGGCCACTGGCAAAGAGATTCTAAGTCCCACCATCATGCTCTGAGCCCAGATTTGCTACAGGATTTCTCAAATGTTTAAATTAACATCTACTTATTTCACTCAAGCAAGGAGTATCTAATCCAGATTTGAGACATTATTGGCACAAGAAGACAAATGTGGCCATATTTTAAATGCTTTGTGGGAGTCATAAAAAAAAAAGCTCACAGATGTTACACAGATGTAATGAGAAAGGAATATTCAACATCTCAAGGAAAATGCAGCAAAACAGAAAATAACCACAAAAATAAAAAAGTGGTATACAGATTCTATCTCACAGAGTGGGTTTTAAACCCAGCCACAAAGTATTTGGCTGCTTCCGTGACATTACGGCCATTGTTGAACTAGTATATCTTGCAGGAAGGTTGTTGTTATAGCTCATAGTATTTGAATACTGATGATTATTTGTCTCTTCTGATAGCATTCAAAGTACCTTATAGCGCCATCAACACTAGTCAGCAGGTGTGAAACTTTTAGCACTATTTTTAAAGACTCCACTTATGTCATCCAAAGAGGAGAAATTGAGCTGGATGATATATGTAAGTGGTGTCTTGAAGAATAGGGCCTCACCTTCAGCTAAGGTCAACAATAGCCTTGGCAATAGCCTATGATGTTTGAGGGTATCTTATGGGACCCCTTTGGCTAATGACTCAACAATATGTGACCCATTCCTAGCACTAGGGGTTTACTTAGTTGCATAAGGTGTCTAGTTGGGACACTGTCTCCTTCATTATATGGTGATTCCATTTACATTCCATATATAAATTCCATATATAATTCCATATGGCTTTTCAAAAGTCTCTTGTGTTAGTTGTTCTCCTCCGCATTCCCCTGTTCRCCATGGCCTCCTACTCCTCTCCTGTCGGTGGCAGTTCCCCAGAGACACACAACTAGACAGTGTTCAGCACTCAGTCCTAAGTGAGATGTTGTCATCAAAACTCTGCYCCATCAAGGTTCAGGGATCTATGAGGAAGAGAGGATGGAAGCATTTTAAGAGCCASAGGGATCAGATGACTCAAAGGAAAGTGTTTTTCAGACACAACAGGATTGATGCACACATGAACTCGTAGAGACTTTGGCATAGTCATAGTTTCAAGATCTGTACAAGTTCAAATTAGAAAAAAAAATCCCAGCACAGAGGAGTGGAAGTGCATAGCCATCCAGGCATGCCTGCTCTTCTGTTCTGTAAGGAAACCCATGAAAGCGAGTGTGATGATGACGAAGCACCTTCCTACTTCATCTGCCTTCRGATCAGCTGCCACTGCTGTCTATTCTCTTGCTTTATAATTGCCAGAAGTTTTAGAGGAACAAGAATTGGATGCAAAAAGACAAAGAAGTGATTAGAGAGAAAAGTRCATAGATCAGAGAGGGAAAACCTTGGGGGAATGGGAAGTTAGTGGGAAATTTTATGGCAAAATATTAACACCAGCCCTGAAGGCAAACCTCTATGTAGACTTTTGGGTGTTAGAAGAGAGGCAAGATAGATTGGTTCATCCCCCAAAGTAGTGGCACAAATCTGGGAATTAATTCAACCTGAAATCCTAAGATACTCACACAGCAACCTTGACATAGAAGTATCTGGACTAGTCAAGTGTTACTGGGGTTAAAAGGCATTGTGTGTCTGCTGAAGGTGTGGGAGGATGCTGGCTACTGACTGATTCCTCTTCTCAGGCTGATGTCACCTAGACAAATGAGACACAGGTCAGAARTTGGGAAATCAGATGGATCTGAGATAGACACTCGTATGTCCAGAGAGTGCAGCCAGTGGCATGAGGACACATGGGACTAATAAATAATGTTTGCATCTCTTACAGCTGCATCAACAAAGTGCCTTAAACTAGGTCAATTATCCACAAGTGTCATGTTGTCTGCAATTTGGGAGACTGGGAAACCCCATACGAACGTGCCAGAAAATTTACTAGCAAGTTAAAGGTTTATTCCTCATAGATGGCGCTATCTATTTGGGTATCTTTGAATAGTGGAAAAGCCAAAATGCAACAAACCAGCTTCCTCAGGCTTCAGGTTTTGCTTATAAGGACACTGTCCTGGTTTCATTCTGACTGTAATAAGATGCTCTGGTAGGAAAAAAGGGCATCTTAGGAGGGAAAGGTGTTTATTTCAGCTTACAATTGCAGGTTACAGCTCATCACTTTGGAGAAGTCAATACAGGAAGTTCAAGCAGATGCTCACATCACAGCTACAGTCAAGAGCTGCGAGAAATGAATGCTCATGTGCTCCCTTGCTCCCTTGGTTCTGTTCCGATGGATCTCTCTACTCTTAACACAGTTTTGGATCACCTTCCTGGGGGATGGTGATGCCAAGAGTGGGCTGGGTCTTCCCACACCCATTAAAAGACAATCTTTCACAGAAATGCCTTCAAAACAACCCAATATAGACCGTCACTCGTTGAAACTATCTTTGCAGGTAATTTTGGACTGTGTCGAGTTGATACAGCTAACCATCACAGACCCTAATCCTCCTTACCAGAGCCTTCCTCTCATGAGCTGGTTACCACCTGTGATGACTAATCCTGTGAAATTGACCAGATTTGGAATCACTTAGGAGACTGGGAAGGGAACTATCTGATAGCATATGTGTGGACATTTCTACAGATAGTTAACTGAGGGGACGACAAATCACCTTGAATATAGTTAACACCAATTCATGGGTTATGAGTTCAGCTAGAATCAAAGGGAATAAAGCAGAAAGCCAGCAAGGTGCTGGCCTCCACTCCTGCTACTTTCTACCAGTGTGTGAGCAAGTCCATCTTGTCTCACTGTCACTGATTAGCATCCTCTGAGAAATGGGGCAAAATAAACATTCATTTCCTTACATGGATCTGTGACATATGTTAGTCATGAAAGTAACTTCATCAATTCTTGATGAAGAATTGACAAATGGGACCTCATAAAATTACAAAGCTTCTGTAAGGCAAAGGACACTGTCAACAGGACAAAATGACAACCAACAGATTGGGAAAAGATTTTTACCAATTCTACATCCAATAGAATACATATACAATATATATATACAAAGAACTCAAGAAGTTAGACTCCAGAGAACCAAATAACACTATTAAAAATGGGCTACAGAACTAAACAAAGAAATTTCAACTGAGGAATACCAAATGACTGAGAAGCACTTAAATCAATGTTCAACATCCTTAATAATCAGGGAAATGCAAATCAAAACAACCCTGAGATTCCACCTCACACCAGTCAGAATGGCTAAGATCAAAAACTCAGGTGACAGCAGATGCTGGCAAGGATGTGGAGAAGGAGGGACACTCCTCTATAGCTGGTGGGATTGCAAGCTGGCACAACCACTCTGGAAATCGGCTTGGTGTTCCTCTGAAAATTGGATATAGTTCTACCTGAGGTCCCGGCTATACCACTCCTGGGCATATACCCAGAAGATGCTCCAACATGTAATAAGAACACAAGCTCCACTATGCTCACAGCAACCTTATTCATAATAGCCAGAACCTGGAAAGAACTCAGATGTCCCTCAACAGAGGAATGAATACAGAAAATGTGGTTCATTTACACAATGGGATACTACTCAGCTGTTAAAAAACAATGAATTTATGAAATTCTTAGGCAAATGGATGGAACTAGAAAATATTATCCTGAGTGAGATAACCCAATCACAAAAGAACACACATAGTATGCACTCACTGATAAGTGGATATTAGCCCAGATGCTTGGAATACCCAAGATCCAATTCACAGACCACATGAAGCTGAAGAAGAAGGAAGACCAAAATGTAGATACTTTAGTCCTTCTTAGAAGGGCAATCAAAATACCCATGGGAGGAGATGCAAAAACAAAGTGTGGAGCAGGGACTGAAGGAAAGGCCGGTTAGAGACTGCCTCATCTGGGGCTCCATCCCATATACAGTTACCAAACCCAGACACTATCGTTGATGCCAACAAGTGCTTGCTGAGAGGAGCCTGATATAGCTGTCTCCTGAGAGGTTCTGCCAGTGCCTGACAAATACAGAAGTGGATGCTCACAGGCAACCAGTGGACTGAGAACAGGGTCCCCAGTGCTAAAGAAAGACCCAAGGAGCTGAAGTGGTTTGCAGCTCCATAGGAGGAACAACAATATGAACCAACCAGTATATCCAGAGCGCCCAGAGACTAAACCACCAATCAAAGTACACATGGCTCCAGCTGCATATGTAGCAGAGGATGACCTTGCCAAATATCAACAGGAGGAAAGGCCCTTAAGGGGTCCTGTGAAGGCTTGATGAACCAGTGTAGGGGAATACCCGGACAGAGAAGGGGGAATTGGAGAGTTGGTGAGCAGGAGGAGAGGGGATGGGATAGGGGGGTTTTGGAGGGGAAACAAGGAAAGGGGATACCATTTGAAATATAAATAAAAAATCTAATAAAATAAAAGAAAAAAAGAAGAGAAAGTAACTACCTCACGCCTTAGATACCCCCTCTTCTAACACTACCACACAGGGTGGGGTTAAGATCTCAGCCTATGAACTTGGGGCAAGAGAATCACAACACTGTGCTCAGACTATGGACCCTGTGGCAATCGAGCAGAGAATCTCCATAGAGGCATCGCAAGCAGGGAGGCTGCATGAGCACAAACACAATGGGAAGACTGAGGTAAGTGGAGACTCACCTGAGACAGGATCCTGGAGTGGAAGGAAAGGCAAGGCTTGGGGCAGACAGAGAGACTCAGTGTGAGGTCCATGGATGAACTGGTCTTGGGGTTCCTGAGGTGTGCCCTAGATACACACAGCTTAGCGTTTCCAGAATGCCTTGCTCTGACTTTGAAACTACTTATTTTAAATGACATCGGCATGGTCTAATTCCAGAAGATCACTCAAGAAAAGAAAACTCACACTCACCAACAGTCACCCCATGTCACCCATATCCCGTTCTGCCCTTGGCAACAAGTCACCTGTTCTCTGTCTCAGTGCTCAATGAATTTGCCAGTTCTGTATATTTTATGCCAAAGGAAGTAAATATGAGTATAAACACACATACACCTGCACAGGCACAGGCACAGGCACACGTGTACACATACACACACACACACACACACACACACACACACACACACGAGAGAGAGAGAGAGAGAGAGAGAGAGAGAGAGAGAGAGAGAGAGAGAGAGAGAATACTTTGTGTCTGTATTTTGCTTTCACTTGTCATTAGTGTCCATTCATGCTGCAGTGTGTGTGTTTATTCCTTTTTATTGTCAACTAACAGTCCATTGTGTAACTTGTTCCACATTCTGTTTTACCATTCAACAACTGATGCACACTTAAGTTGTTTCCTTTGTTGTTGTGATGAGCAATTGTGTTGAAAATGTTCATGTACAAGTTTCTGTATGAACATATTTTTAACCATGTTGAATTGCTGGACTTCATTGGGGCTGGGTAACTTTGTGAAAAGCAGTCAAAACTGTTTTCCAGAGCAGTTGTTATCATTTTACATTCCCACCAATAAGGCATGGAGGAGGCTCTAACGTCCCTACATGCTTGTCAACATTTTTTTCTGAAGTGCTATTGTTGCTTACCTGAGCATAAAGTACATTTGCGATTATCTTGTCAGCTGATCCATCGTCCATGTTCTCAACGGACCACTTTTGTGTCTTTGGATAAGTCTGTATTTAATTCCCACCTACCCCCAGTTTTGTGTTATTTGGATTCTAGCCTCTTCACAGAGATTCACAGTATTTTTTTCTCCTAGGCATTCTCTTTTCACTTTCTTGATAATGTCATTTTGCCACAGTCGTATTGGAGGATCATTAGATAGAAAGAAAATTTCTTTCTGGTCAAGAGAATGGAATCTCTTTGGCCTGGGTAGAGACCAAACATTCCAAGCAACTCAAAACCCGAAACTTATTACAACCCTCCCAGGAAGGCAGATTTGCCTAATGTCTTGATAAAGAGATGGGGGTAAAATTAATCCTTCAATTAATTCCTTCCCAGAAATATAGTGCCAGTGCTGGCATCAACAGAGTTAGAGCCATGTTAAGCTTCACTTGTTCTTAAAACCCCTCCTGTCCCCTACCATGTGGCTGTTTGCCTGCCTTGTGGCTGACCTCCACACTGCCTTAGCTTGTTTCTTTCTTCATCTCCCTTCGCTAGGCAACTGCAGAGGTTCACAATCATAGCCTGTGACTTTTCCTTCTAAACTCTAGCCAATGGCCTCAAGCTTTCTTTTGAGTTCATTCTTAAAGTTGTTTATTATTATTATTATTATTATTATTATTATTATTATTATTATATTATTATTATTATTATTATTATTATTATTATTATTATTATTATTAACAAGACTGAGAACTCTGAGAGGGAGCCCCAGTTCCACAGGTAGCATGAAGATATAACAGGATTTCACCACAGCTGGCATGACCCTGGTTTCAGTAGCAAGCTTGTTGCATGCACTTTTTAGACTATAAAGTCAAATTTGACTATTTCCTTTGTGCACATACATTGGAGGTCATGTACAAAAATCCAAGATCATTACGAGTTACTTTGTTTTTTCATCTGAGAAGGTTATAATCTTAAATGACATTAAGGTCTGACCATTTTGACCTGTGCACCTGCCAAGGAGCTGAGCACCGCCTCATCATTTTGCAGGTGGACAGCCAGTGGTCTACAGACCACGCCTGGAGAACCTTATATTTTAACATTGAGTGATATTGATTCTGTTTTCAAAAATCAATGGATCTCAAGTGTGAAAATTTACATGTGGACTCAAATCTTCATGCCAGGACTCCACAGTCATCAGGACACTAACTTCCAAGAGGTTTGCCAGTCCTCCAACTTGCATTGCTTCTCAAGGTTTCTTCAACTTTTTATGTTTCCATGCATTCTCTATAAATTTTAGAATTAGCTTATCTGTTTTTTCAACATAGGTTGAGAATTTAATAAGGATAGTATCAAAATCTTGATTGGTTGGGAACCCTTGATCAATGTGGGAAGCCTTTCGTTCCTAACATTGTTAAACTCATGGTTTTCTCTTTAGATTTTCTCTACTTCATTTAGATGAGATTGAAGTTTTTAGTGCACATATTGTGTATCTCTTCTGCTGAATGTTTTTTAATGTTATTTTTAAGGGGAAGTGTTTAAGGTCACATCCACACTGTTTATCACTAATGTGTAATGACATAATTGACTTGTGGGTTGATCTTGTATCCAGAATTTTCTCTGAATTCATTTCTAATATTTTTAGCAGTGCTTAATGGATTCTTTAGGACTTTTCTTTTTTAAAAAATGTAACATCTCTTGAATACTTTCATCCATATTGTGTACAAATTTGAACTGAATGGAAATCAAATACATAACGGATTGTGTTTTGAATTTGCGTCCTTACTCTCTCTTAGTCCCTCCCACTTCTGCTGACCTCCTCTTTGTCCCCTTACTCCCCTCCCACTGTATGTCTTATTAATGTGTACATTTATGACATGTACAAAAGGAAATCTTTCTGGCTCTCTCCTTACATCTGGCTCCCCTTTGTCTCTTTTTATTGCTAATTTCTGCTGTGAATCTTCACTACAGTGTTGACTGAAAACAAGTGCAGACATCTGGACATTGTTCCTCATTTTAAGGGGGAAAGCATTCATTAGTTCGTTCCACAATGGTCCTGTGGTTTTCCTGGGGATGTCTTCTATCAAGCCCCATAGCTGACTTTTTCTGTGGTTTTACATCCATTTAGTTTCATTTTCTAGCTTCTGCATACACAAAGAGCTGTTTATGTCATTGAAGTCCTACAGGGAAACTGGGAACATTCTGGCTACTCAACAGGGTACATCCTGTCTGTTTAATGTAGTTAATTCAAAATAGTGATTTCTAGCATTTACTAGATTTGCATGTTTTGTYTGAAACCTATTGGTGTAGCTTAAGTCATTTAGACCATGTATCAGAAAACAACTTTTCTTTGATAAAATTATTTTGCCTACATCAGCATTAACTCTTTAGCATGTAGGAAAATCCCATCTGCTTAGCTATCTAATCAGATGTGTGGACATTTAATAAGAACTCATTTGAAGATCTGTGAGCTCTGTGCATATCGGAAAAAGGTGATGTTTATGCTGAAGATGTATCAGGCAGAGGATGCAGAGGCCGTTTCACCTTCTTCACTCTGGCCAGACGAGCTGCGGCTGTTCTTTGGGTATCTGACCTCATGCTTTGATGCAAATACGCATGCCCATTGTGCCCGTGCATTGGAAAACTGCATCTTGTAAGAAGCATGTCTAGAGAGGGTGACACTGTGGGGCAAATGGGAGCACATAAGACAACACAGGTCCTAGTTGGAGGAGATGGAGATGTGAGGGTCACAGGTTGCTTACCTTTACGACATTGGGGAGTAATGCAACACTCACTGAAGCTCAGGGAACTGTGGAGCACCCATCGCTGAATGCAACATCTTCTGGTGAAGTGTGTGTTAAAAGAGAAACACTTTTGTCACATAGGGTGATGCAGAGGAAGAGTGGCGGGAAAGCATGTGCCTGCTGTTCCCAGCAGGAAGCTTTACGCTGCGCACTCTGCCAAGGCAGTTGGACTTCAAGAACTCTAAGTTCACCAGCTTTCCTAAACTCACTATTTCCTGGAATGAAAACTCTTTTTTGGGGGGAGAGGGTGATTATCCATGATGGGACCCAAATATAGCCTTCTCTACTAAGCAATTAAATGATGAAATGATAAACTCAAGTTATAATTGAAGAACTATTTTAAAGAGGAAATTTGGAAGTTAGTGGGGCATGTCACCATGATTACGACACTCACAGCTGCCTCATTTAAAAAGATGGAGCCAGAAGTCTTGTAAAATCAGTGACCGAGAGCAAAGTGTCTGCACATACTGGCACAGTGACAGCCAAGAGCTTCTGAGACTAGAACGGCTTGCTTTTTCTAAGTGACCGTTATTGGCTGCACAAGGTGGGAGCCAGCGATGGTCCCTGCATCATGGAATGCTATTATCACCTGGGACCTCACAGGACCTAACCTGAGCAGGAGTCTATGAGTATATCGCTGAGGAGAAGCAAACTCTATTTCATGCAACCTGACTTAGTGAAATCATTTCTCTCCTAAATCAACTACTTTATCTGCTGTTGTATATAGACAAAGGGACTGGTTCCTAAGATAATGATTGGGAGGACGCAACTAAAAAAAAAAAAAAATTAGCTAATGTATGTGGCCTGTGAGATAAAACAGGAATGCAGGTGGCAGAGATGACGCGTTTGTGAAGAAGGGAGCAAGGGTGACTCATTTCTGAGGAACTATTCGGTAAGAAATGCACAGAAGCACAGGTGGCTGCATACTCTGAGCAACAAGTTGGCACCCACTGAATACTCCTTGCTCACTACCCCCAATAAGCATTTCTTCCTCCCACCTCCTCTCATAGCGTTGAACTTGCCACGCCTTTTTTTCCTTTTGAGGTGGTGTTCTGAAGAACTTGGTGGTGGGGCCGTAAGGAAGCAAACATCTTCACCTACACCTCATCTAGACCGTTTCTCTGAGGATCAGCAGCACATAAAGAATAAGTCAGAGGTCCTGAAGTAAAATGAGTAAGGAAGGTGTTGGCGGAGGTGTAGCTGGGCGGAGGGACCAAGGCTGACTGACAGGACTGGTGGGGAAACCCCAGGGGAGAGATGGAGCTGATGACGGGAGACAGGGAGAAAGGCTAATGTCATAGGGAAACCAGTCATCAAGTACCTGAGTAGGAACAGTTTAAGACCTGTCTCAAGAAGGAAGGAATTAGTGGGCAGATAGTCCATAGGGCAGGGGAGTCCAGACAAGTGTTCTCTTTTCTTTACCGTCATAAAAGCAGCAAAGATAGAGAAGTGACTTCCCAGATAGAGAAGTGACTTCCCAGATAGAGAAGTGACTTCCCAGAACACGGCTGGGAAGCTGGGAAACCTGGTGGTGCCCATTACTTCATGACTGAGTGGGTGCAGAAATAACAAATGTTGCTCTAACTTCTGAGGTATCAAAACTCAAATGTGACCCCTGTTGGGTTCATAAAAAGAGAAAGAGGTTTAGATAGTATGGTATATGGCGGTGTGGGGGGAGGGGATACCCCAGCGGGTCAATGCCCAGGCATCCCTTTCCCCTGAGGGACCAGACACACACAGACATGGTATAGAATAGAGTTTATTTAGGGCAGAGGATGGGAGTTAATGGGGTAGTGGAGGCAGAGACAGAGAGAAGGAGAGAGTAGAGAAGTGGAGGCCGGCCATGACCACGTGGAGAGAGGGGGGAGGGGAGGGGAGCCCAAGAGGGGCAGAAAGGAGAGAGGTGAGAGTGCCAAGAGGCAAGAGCTATAAGAGAGAGAGAGGAGGGGCAAGTAGCCCCCTTTATAGTGGGCCAGGTCTACCTGGCTGTTGCCAGGCAACTGTGGGGAGGGGCATACCTGGCTGTTGCCAGGTAATTGTGGGCTGGAGCTTAGACAGAATCCTAACAGCCCCTACTTCTCTAATCCACGAGCTAGATCATCTTGGGAAGACTAGAACAGCTGAACCAGGTCCCTTCATCTGAGGAATGGATGGAGTGTGTAGACTCCGCAGGTCGTCAAGATCCGTATTTCACTCCTGAGAGGGAACTGCCAGCACTCCACCACAGCCACAGTCACTAACAGATCCAGACAATCCAAGCCACAGAGACCCCTTCTTGATGGGCTTACAGTCATTTCTTCCTGAAGTGGTGTTCCCCTCCAAAGTTACCAACGCCCTCTCAGCTCACGGTTGCCTGGAGCCCTTGCTCAGGCAGGATGGAAGAACTCTCTATCCATCCCCCAACTCCGTGCTGTCATAGACATCCAGAACAGCCACTCAGAAGTCAAGCTGGGTTTCAGCACCACTGAGGGCCATCCCCATTTCCACGGCAATGTGTTTTGAAAAATAGGAAGTGGCTGGATAGGAGTAGGTACTGGGAGGCCCTCTTTGTATAAGATAGACACAGCCAGCTGTATGTCTAAGTTTTGGCCTTAGGAGACTCTGAGACAGACCCTGAGTCGTCACCACTCCCTGGCCTTAGAGGATTATATAGATTGTTATTCAATTGGAAACTGCTCTCTGAATCAGCTTGTGAGGGCCCTGAGTCTGGACCAGGAAAACTCATTTCAAAGCACATTTTCATGATCAAATGTGGCTTAAACAGAAACCTTTGGTGCTTCGTTCACAGCTCCGGGTGACCATCTCCCTCCCCAGGTTTGGTACTTTCCCAGAACCTCCCATTCATTTCTTCCTCCTACAGCTGCAAATCCTGATGCCAGCTCATACGTCCTAAAAGAGTCACAGGCTGAAGTGCAGCTCCTGGGTGCTATTTCGACTGGGAGGACTCAGTCCCCTCTCCCCGCTCCCAGGTTGCTGGCCTTGATCTACCCGTCTCCCTCAAATGTTAGACACCTCCTGTTTCCATGGCCACAGACTCTGTTCATGCCATTCTGTATGCTGCATTCCCTTTCCCTGCCCCACCTCCAGATTCTGAGCTCCTGAGGACGGCCCTGTGCCTGAGGAACCTGGGGGCTTGCAAACATTCTATCCAAAGAATGATGTCTTGTTATTCATTTTGTGTGCTGGACACACACACACACACACACAACACAAGTACACACACACACACACACACACACACACACACCACATACAAATTTGATATTTGCTATCTCTATTCTATGCCAAATACTTTGCTGAGCATTTTTAGACATTTCTTGTGCTGTTAACAATAAATTTATTCACGTCCCGTTGTTGCCCTCTCCCAAATTAAAACTATGAAACTTGAGTTGTAGTTAAATCAAGCATTTGGCTTCGAGCCAGTAAGTGGCCAAGCCGTGGCTGGCCAGATTCATCCATCTGCCTCCAGGATTGTTTTAATGCTCAGGAAAAAAAAATCAAATTGTTTTAAGCAAATTGTGGGCTTTGAATCAAGTGGAGCCAAGTACATGAGCTTATTAAGCATGTGACTTTGGGCTTGAGTCTTCATTTCTCCTATCTACAAAATGGAGTTAATATTGGAGCCACAAGACATTCCTATGAACTAAATGACCAACATTCAAATGAGTATTTGTCAGCCCTCCCTGTTAGGTCTGGGACTGAGGGTGAAGCCAACGGCCACCACTTTCCAAGGTTCAAGATTTAAGAGGCACACAGTGTTAAGAATGGATCAGATACAAACAACCTTGACCCGGGGAACCTCCCTGTGTCTCCCCAGCCTGACCCAGCAGTGTTCTAGGAAAAATCATTACCACATGTGCCCAGAATCGGCCTTGGTTGTATTTAGCTGTTATGATTCAGATATAAAACATATCCATAGACTCATGTGTTTAAATTTCTAGTGGCGCTGTTCACCAAGGCCCTTGTAGAGCCTTTGAAAGATGGGGCGCAGCTGGAGAAAGGAGATCTCTGGGGTCTTGGTAGTTTATAGCTCGCTTGCTCCTTCTTCTGCCCCAGCCATGTTTGTTTGCTCTGCTGAGACGTGAGCAAGCAGTCGCCGTACACTCCTGCCATCCCTGGGCCACCCAGCACATGCTCCTCATCGCGACATATCACAGTCAATCTATAAGCCCAAATACACACTTCTCCTTTCTTTTATTTTTTTTTCAACATAATATTTTTATCCATTCTTTGGGAGTTTCACATCATGTACCAGATCACACTCATTTTCCAATCCTTCCAAGCCCACGCACCACCCTTGTGACCCTCCCCAAATAAAAATTAAAATTAACGATAAGGAAGAGGAAAGTTCAATTTGTGTTCTCTATATATTCACTGGAGGATGGTCAAACTCCCAGTGGCCTGCGCCTCAAATAGAACTAAGTCTTGCCCCTCCCACACCCCCATCAGAAGCTGTCAATCATGGAGCGAGGACTTCAGCATCCTTATCATTCTTTCTAAGAGTTCTCTTTGATGGCTTCCTGTTTAGGCTGTTCCCTTTTTGAGGGCAGAGGTCGTGGTGGGGGTTGGGGCCACAAGAAGCTTTCTATGTCCCTCTTTCTCAACTCTGTCTGCAGTCTTCGATACCACTGCAAAAATAGCTCAGAGCATGGGTTCCCACGTGGATTCTGACAACAGCACAGACCACAAACACGGCCCTGAGCTGCAGTTGAGCCGTGGACCCAGACAAGGCCCTAGAAGGCAGCCTGACCGTGAACATCATAGCCTGAGGTGGCACCACAAACTACTCACATCAATATGGCGTACAGCACTCCCGCGCCCCCCCCCCCATCCAACCCTGGACATCAACATGACCGGGAGGGCTCATAGGGACCAGTGGTTTAGGGCTGGATAGAGTGGGAAATTTACATCCCTTTGCTGAACACTCTGTGTTCCTAAAATAATGTGAAAATTGTGATTTTTTTAAAAATGTGGAATCTTTCTGCTTTGCTAATATGCATTGAAATTTTTATTCTTTCTCCCTTTCTCTTTCTCTCATATGTGGACATACACACATACACAAAAACCTTCTCTCATACTGAATAAAATGATAAATAATTATGACAAATTAATAATATTTTCTTTTTCTGTACTAAACCCACAGTCTCAGCGGTATGCGGAGTGAGACGGAACACTCAGCCGTGCTCCAGGCAGGCCCATACCCAGGAGTATTTCATTGGTCAATAGAACACGGGCCCGTGTTTTTGTTTGCTTTTTTCTTGTGAGCCTTTAGTTTTGTTTTGGTATTTTGTTTGTTTCATTAATTTTTTTGGTCTTGATTTTTTTTATCTTGTCATTTGAGAGTTTTTTTTTTTTTTTAAAAATGCCATAAAGTTAGGAGGGCAGGAAAGTAGGGAGAATCTGGGGAGAGTTGGGGGAGGGGAAAATATGATAAAATACATTGTATGAAATTTTTTAAGTAAAATATTGATTTATTAAAATTATGCCATTAGCAGTAGTAGTACACGTTGAACATCCTTAATCTGAAAATATTAACTCCAAAATGCTCCAAAATCCGAAACATTTTGGAGCACCAGCACATTAGCTCAAAAAGAGAATTTGGCATGTACCTCATGTCACAAAACACAAACATGTTAAAAACTGTCCAAAATGACCTTCAGTTTACAAGGACAGGAGACATAACGTGAGCTCAGGGTTAGACACACCCCCATCTTTAAGACAGCCTTTATGTATATGCAAATGTTCCAAAATTTGAAATCCAGAACCCCTTTGAAACTAAGCATTTTTAATAAGAAAATTTTCAACCACTAATATCATAAGTACACATGATGGCTCCCTGACAGTGGAGCGCTTTGTTGAGTGATCACCTGTGCACAGTGTGGAGGAGAAGGAAGGGATAGTTGAAGTGACTCAGTCCCAGGCTTCATTCCATCAACTAATGAGCTCTAGTGTGTCCTCATACTCCTCTGCAGAACACATGCAGGCCGCAGCAAACACTTCTTGTAAGAGAAAGTATGATGACTTCTTTATGTAGATATTCTAGTGCATAACGTGTGTTATATATGCAAAGCAGGCACCGCTTATAAGTCATACACACATATTCAGGCACAGCCTACAGAGGTGGGAGCTTAATGTGCTAGAAACAAGAGACTACAAGAAGGAATAGTAATTCAAAATTGGTGCGGGACAATTTATAATGAACACCAGGAAGTCCTCGTGAAGAATGCATCTATTGTTAGACTGATACAGCTTCCGCAGGGACACAGGAAAAGCTCCTGACCTGAGACACTTCAGGCTGGACTAGGCGTTACCCAGAGAGCACAGGAGCAAAACAAAGTGCTCACTCTCGGTGAGATGCTAGAGACAGCCTCGGGCTCCTGTCTGAATCAGGGGAGAGAGCAGACCTTGGGGCAGAACTGAGAGTTCTTTGTGCATCAGGGGTCTAGGGACAATGAGAAGCTAAGGAGGGTGCCACTCTGAACCACACAGCAGGGCAAGAACAAGACTGCAATGGGTAGGTTGCTATCAGGCAAAGGTGGTGTGGCCTTGGTGTCTGGATTTCTTGGCACCTGACAAGGTAACATGCACGAGCTTTCTGACCCTTCAAAAGGCGACATGTAAGATCCTCATGGGTGCCCGAGAAAAGTGTTGGCAGATGGTGGAGCAAGGCGTACTAATGGTTATTGAATCCAGGAAACTCAGCCATAGCTGGGCACCTCTGTGAAGGCGTGCCAAGATGGCCGCCGTGTCGAGAAGCATGGGATATAGAAAAGTTACCAGCAACGCTCACTCATCAAGTTGGTCTGAAAGGTGCTCGTGTACAAACTAGAAGCATACAAAATTCAATATCCCAGATGGTATATATACATATATATATATGTATATGTGTATATATATATATATGCTGAGTATCCCTTACTTATCTCATATGGGGTGAGAAGATTTGGGGTTTGACCAGATTTTTGAAGTCTTCATAAGTTGGACATCTCTAATATGAAAATCCAAAATGCAAAATATTTCAAAATCTGGAAATCTGAAATGCTTCAAAGTTAAATTCAGATGTTAGAGTACTTAGGATTTAGGATTTTGTTTTGTTTTGTTTTTGTTTTATGGACTAAGGATTCTCAAACTACAGATGGCAACAATGGACAAAATAAATCAGGGTAGAAGTTAACATGTAAGTTGTGGAGTTAATATGCAAGTCTTAAGTGGCACAACCACAGCCACTGCCTGTCTCATAATAGGAACGGCTGTAGAAAGAGTGCATGACTTTAGCTATTAGCATATTGGAAACGAGTTAATTGAACATAAATTAAAAGTGTATCAGGAGTGGGACTTCCTGCACCTAACTCCTGTCTGCATGCCCCTCTGAGTTACATTCGTCAGACCCTACCTACAGTTCCTGTGTACTGGATGCCACAGTGGAGAGGGGTTTGACAATGGGTTTGCCAGGAAACAAGAGATTCGGGAAGGTTCAGGAAGATTCGGGAACAAGGGAGTTGGATTAGATAGCAATTCTGTTAAAAATACCTCAGGATTGTCACGGGAGGCCCAAAGTGAGGTGAGAAGACAGAGGTAGGAGAAACGGAGTAAGACTTAAGGAAGCCATTTCTGACAGCAAGCATCTTAGCAGAATGGGCTGCCGATAAACATGTCGGTGCAAGTGCGAGCAGAGTCTGAACAGCTGCCTTCCCTGGGCACCTAAGATGGTTCCAGTGTGGGTGTGCAGTCAGATTGACCTGTCATGCCCAGGCTTGAGACCAGGCCACTGCACTGCCAGCCCTACCAGCGCCAGCAGAGGGCGCTATCCAGAGGGCCCAAGCTGGCCGCTTAGTGACTGGGGTTCTCCTAAATTGGCCAGGGATGAGCAGTTGACAGGGGTCTTGGTTGCCAGGTCCTGGGGGAAAATGCAAGGAGTTTCCCTAAGATGGGGAGCACCTGCCCAAGTGCAAATCCCTGCAGACAGGGCCTGTGAGCTGGGCAAGCAGCAAGAACAGCGAAGAGGGGCTCTCAGAGGCCTCAGGGGAACACTAGGGCACAGCCTTGGTACTTCTCAGGGTCTCGTTTATTTGGAGCGTCCCCTGATCATTTCCCCATCTCCGTGCCCATTCCCCTCACCCCTTCATCCCTGACCCACGCAGGCTGCCCTGCACATTCCGTGGGGGACTTATTTTCAGTCCTAACCTCTCAACTGACCAGGAATAATCAACCAAGGAGTTGGAGCTGGAAGGGTTTTTCTCTCCCTCTTCAAAGGGAATTAACTGCTCAGAAATGGCTGGCCCGAGGGCTTTGTAACAACAGATCGACATGTCATCTTCGGGTTTCCCTCCAGGTAAAGTGAAGGAAGTTACAGATAGACGGCTCTGTCTATCTCATCATCTCTTACAGGTTTTGGCAAACTTAACTATCTCAGGCGACTCCTCAAAGGGAAAGGGGGAAACTACCGAACACGCGCCTGACCCCTCCTCAGCCAATCAGCTTCCTCAGTCACAGAGCAGAGTCAATCAGCTTCCTCTGTCACAGAAGCATCCATCTGTATCTGGACGTGGTTCAGTTGTAGACTGCAGACACTCCCTGCTGTGTCCCTGGCCATCTCCATCATTCTGGCCCTGCCCTGCCGTCCTGTGGGCCCTTGTGCGTGAACAAGCAGGCAACTGAACACTAGCAGACAGGCCGGTGACTTCCCCTGGTGCCAGAAAGCTCTTGGGGAGTGGAAATATGCACTCATCCATGGGCGCCTTCATCCTCTCAGGGTGAGTGAAGTGTTTCTCTCTCTCCCTTCCTCCTCTCCTCCCTGTCATGAAACTACAATGGTCACTCTTCTACAGGGAGATTCCTGAGCTGTGGGGTTTCAGCAGATAAACCGTCCGTTTATAATTAAAAGCAGTCACAGTTCATAAGGCTTTGCTCATTATAAACTTGCTTTCTTCTGGCTTCTCTAAGGAGCCAGAAATGCCCAAAGGAGCGACACAAACCCTTTGGTACCTGGTGGGAGCCGTGTGATTGTTTATGTCCAGCTGTTCCCTTTCCTACTGGTACAGCTGGGTAAACCAGAGAGTAGGCCAGAGAGGGGACATGGCAGTCCACAGAAGAGAGCTCAGGTGGCCTGTAAAACCAGTTGCCTGCAGGCCAGAGGACAGCCATCCAAATCAAAAATCCTCCACACAACTTCCAGCAGGACAAACAGCCTTTGTTTGTAGCACATGCTTCTTAGAGAAAAACTAACAAACAAAAGGCAAACACTCACCCAGCCTCAACCCTATACTTCTAAATAAATTATGAAGTAAATAGTCAGGAGATATCTGCCAACCATTCACTGGAAAGTGAGGGGGCTGGCTGGCCCTGGATTGTGCTATTTAAAAAATAGTCAGAGTATTTGTGTGATGAAAATTTATCCAAATTATCCACACACACACACACACACACACACATATATATATATATATATATATATGGTCACTGAATTCATTTGAGGGTTGAGACACTCTTTGCTCTAGTTCCGACTTCTAGATTAAAAATTATAGCATAGACAGACGTGCTATTATTGTGGAAATGAGGGTGTTCGGAGTTCAGACCAGCTCTGGGAGACTTGAGGGAACAATTGCTTAGAGGTACAAAAGATGCCGCTTTGGTGACAGGGATTGGAGGTGATATCGGTGTGGGAGTTGGGAGTGCAAAAATTTAGGGCTGGAGATGTAGTTCAGACCCATTTCAGTTCCCAGTGTATCAAAACAAAACAACACAGAGAAGGAAAATGTGCAACCCAGTTGCCAGTGGTAACGGTGTCTAAGATGTCTCAGGGGCCCTGGGACAGGACCCCATACTCATTTCGGTGCTGACTGAATCCAGTCCAGATTGTTGCCCTTGTGCAGGGCCCAGGGCCACTGGAGTTGTCCCATGAGATTTCACTGTCCACTCACAGGCCGCTCCTGGCTCAGGGGTGGACACGGACAGCTGGAGATGCTGGGCTAAAAGCAGCAGTACAGACAGAAGGTTCTGTCAACACCTGGGCATGATGGCTAACAGGCCAAGCACGCAAGCTGGCGGTGTCTAGCAATCAGTACTCTTTCTAATGTGATTTTGCTGAGGCAGGCAATGAACAGGGGTGTTTGACAAGAGAAATGTTTCCAGAAGGTGTTTGAGCCATGTCTTGTCTTTTCTGTATTCTGAAGCTTAGGCATCTGGGACCTTCCTGACCCTGATGGCTCCTCCCATGGGCTAGCTAATGCCTGCCAAATCGCCTGTCAAGTGCAAACTAACCAATCAGGGCAGGCTGAGATTGTCAAACAACCCAAACGAAATCTGCTTGCCTTTCTTTCTCTTGCCTTCCTTCTGCCTTCCAGGCAGTCAACGCTCTCCATGTGGTGCCCACGGCACAGTGGCACCCTCCCTTAGGGACCTGTGAGCAACAAACAGACTTTTCAATGGTAGATTGTATCTCTGAGGGTTGGGAGCAAGCATGTCAGTTGTAACTTTTTCAGGGATTTCTCTTTGGAGTATTTGTGAGAAGCCAGCAAATATCTGTAAAATAGAAAGCTAGAAAATTGGCTCTAGATTGCTTTAAAAAATAATATTATACACAATATTAGAACAAATGGAAAAGATTTAGAATACAAATCTACTGATTTTTTATTAGGGATCTCAGTCCTAATATTCCCTATCTGATGATGGTTCAATTTAGAGTTTTTGATGTGTTTATGATGTCACCTACACTTGGTGGAAACTGCAGGATGGAATTTGAGTTCCGATCTTTTTCTGCTTTAGTCATATGTGGTAGGTTGCCCTGTGGGCACTGAGCTCCGACKCCACCAGCCCTTGGAACTCCATATTTCTGAGTGCGCAGGTGCAGAGCTGCTCAGCTGGGGTGTGTAGCATGGAGGGGGTGCAGTGTTCTTCCCTCTTAGGCATCTTTGTCTTCTTCTGGGTTAGAGTGGCAACGTCTCATTCTGCAGGCTGTCAATCATACAGAGATTTTTTTTTCACTCCTTCTGCTGGTGATGGTTCTGAAGGATCTCCTACCCCAGTTACTAAGCAATGTCTTATCTCTTTTAATACATTTCTTCACATTCTGTCAATCATGTTCAAGATCAGAGCCAAAGCCCCCCATCTTCCATGCTTTGAAATGTTTGAGAATTAGATTGTCTCTAGCACCTTTGTTGCCGCATTAACCATGGCCGGCGTGCTTGTCCTGGCTTTCTAGTCCACTTGTTGGTTGTTGAGACGACACAAGGCAATTGAGCCTTTTATTCGTCCCACTATCTGCAACTTCTTCCTCTCCCATAATTCAACACTCACAACCATACCTCCTCCTTTCAATAGTGCTGGGGTAACTCGGTCTACATTTTCCTATGCTGAGTCCAGACTCAGTGAGTTAGGGCAGACCAGGACGTCCGGACAGAGGAACTGAGTCCAACAAACACAAAGGACCCTCTGCCTTCCTGTGGCCTCCCGATTCCATGGAGTATGGCTGTCACAGACAACTTCCTTCATGGGTTTCAAAGAAGATGACATGGAATCTGGCAAGATTGTAAGGGTGAAACTGCATCTGCCCTCTGAGAAGCAGTGGCTGGTCTAGCGTTACCTTTCTGCCCACACCCCCTGCTTCAGAGATCACTGCCTCTAGTGGACGGAGTGACAGCCTCTGGGCTAGCACTGGGAGGTAAGGCTCAGCCCCCATCGCATGGCTCTCATGAAGCCTCTTCAGCTCCTTAAGCCCCTCTCCCATGTTTTTGATGTATATACAGTTGGACCCATTGTGAGGTTTTTAAAGGAACAAAGGGAGAGAATTTCATTATCAGATTTACTGATAGTAAAATTCAATCCATTTTTATTCTTATTCTCCTTGCTGGTCGCATCTGAATCGGCTTACTGACTGTGCATAAGACCTTGGCTACATAGAAATGCTATTTGCACATGGGTTGATTTGTACTGATAAGCCAGAGAAGGGCGGTCCCAGGCCTGYGTCTTGTCTCTCCCAGCACTTTCTTTCGCCCTTCCTCAAGCTATCTCTTCCCTTCTAGGAATTGCTGCAGCATTGTTGGACTCTGACCATCCCAATTTCCAAATATCATCATCAATGAACACAATTACTAAGAYGCACAAAGCTTTGCATCATTACCTCCCCCCGCCCCCTGGCCCTGTTCAATGACTGACGGTCTAATGACAGCATTGAGAGCGATGACAATGGCAGTTGGCCTGAGTGAGCAGCCTGTATGTGACAAGACACCATGCGTGGGGATTTGCACCTGTTAGCTCCCTGGACAATTACCATGTTATTTATACACAAAGAAGTCTCAGGAAGACTCAACAATTTGGGATTAAAACTGCACCTCAGGGCACATGGTAACCCTAGCAGATGCACCTTCATCCACCCTGCTAAATCCCAGGACCGATGACTTGAAGCCCACCCAGGCAGAGCTTCAAATTGGCATAATTTATTTAATAATACTTGGCTTCACATAGCTTACTAAAGCCATCTCGTTATGAGGAGCAAATGCTTGTGCTGGTCAGAGGGCGGTGGGAGCCTTCAGCAACAATGAGGTGCTCTTGGCAGGCATTCCTGGCAGATAATCCTATTAGTTCCCTTCTACCACCTCCTCAGAAATTCAGCCTCACTGCACCGGGCACCTGGGCTGTGCTTGGAGAGCTGAGATGGGGCGCACAGGAAGTGAAATGAGCGTGCGGCTATTTACAATGTGTCTCTTAAGGTCTTATTTATGTGGTGACAGTATTACAGAAAGCTGATGCTTTGTCCCGTGCATCTTCCAGGAGCCTGCTCCTCTTACTGGGATGTACTAAAGGTGATTTTTTAAAACACTGAGTACTTTGATCTTGAAGAGTCCAGGTGCCTTCTGTGCCAGAGCCTAGCACTTCCACAGTATTGTGTCCTCGGGCCACTGTACTTCCAATGGCTTTCCTATCATCCCGCTTGATGTAGCCACATTGTCCTGACCCTTTTCCATACAGACTTCACTATTTCATTCTTGGGGCTGTTAAAACAGTCTTGACATTTCTTCTCAAGAATGGCCTATTTGACACTCGCTCGTCTAGGAACACTAAGGTTCTCCTCACTGTCCCAACCTTGACTCCCTGGTACTGAGCCTAGATCCCAGCTCTGCCTGATTGACTAGGTTGACAGTAGGCTCCCTGAAATTGGCTCAGAGCCAACAGATATCTGGCACAGGGAGATTAATTAGGTTCAGGGCAGGAGGAAGCAGGTGGCTGAGCAGGCAGGCTATGATGATCTTCACCTATTCTCCATGATACTATGTGCATGAGCACACACAAACGCCCAACATCATCACCACCACCACCAAGACCATCGGACTGTGGACACAGGGGCCTCCACTCCAGGAATGGCGGGCCGTTACTTATCTCAAGCAAGAAGCATAAGCCAGTGAAGCAGCCGCGGTGAACCAGAACCACTGAGCACATGTAATTTCTGGGCGCAGAGCCAGTGCTCCAGCCTGAAGCTATGTCTGTCACCAAGGCTGACAAGTGTAAAGTGACTTAGTCTCCAGTAATTAGGCATCTTTAAGCAAAAAAGTAGCCTGATTAATATAGGATGAGGTAAGTCAGAAATAATAACATGAACAGTAATAATTGGTTTAGAGCTACATATTTGTTTATTTGTTTATTTAAATTGAAGCTTTACAATTATTTATTTACCCACTCTGTCTTTGTCTCTATCTCTGTTTGTCTCTCTATCTCTGTCTCTGTCTCTCTCTGTCTCTTTCTCTCCCTCTCAGTGTGTCTGTGTCTGTGTCTGCGTCTGCGTCTGTGTCTGTGTCTGTGTTTGTGTGTGCATACATGTGAGGTTGTAAACATGGGTTTTAGTTAGAGTTCATTGCTATCATAAAACACTGTGACCAAAAGCAATTTGGGAAAGAAAGGATTTATTTCATCCTACAACTCTCAGGTCACAATCTACCACGGAGGGAACTCAAGGCCAGGTCTTCTAGGCAGGAACTGAAGCAGAGGCCATGGAGTGCTGCCTACTGACTTGCTCCCCCTGGCTTGCTCAGCCTGCTTTCTTATAGATCGTAAGACAAGCTGCCCAGGATGGCACCACCCACGGTGACCAGAGCCCTCCCACATCACTCATTAACTAAGACAATACCCCACAGAATTGTCTATCTTACAGAGGCATCTACTCAGTTAAGAGTCTCTGTTCCCAAGGCCTGAACAAAGGGAAACCAAGGGCGGGGGAGTGTGTTGGGTGGAAAGGCATATCCGTGGAGGCAGGGGGAAGGAGGAAGGGGAAGGGCTGGGGGTCTTAGGGGAAGGGGGATATCAGGAAAGGTTTTACCATTGGCAATGTAAATGAAGACGATATTCAATAAAAGTAAATTATTAAAGAAAAAGTTCTGTTCCCAGATATGTATAGGTTTGGGTTAAGTTGACAAAAACTAACTAGGAAAACAAATGTGTGTGTGTGTGTGTGTGTGTGTGTGTGTGTGTGTGTGTGTGTGTAGGTCAGAGAAAAATGGAACTGATTCTTTCCTTCTATCATGTGGATTCTGAGGACTGAATTCAAGCCATTAGGCTTGGCAGCAAGTCCCTTTACCCGCTGAGCCATCTCAGTAGCCTAAAATAGCTTAATTGATCCTTATTTATTTATTCATGTATTTATCTACACATACATCTCTTTTCTTACACACACATGTATTCACTTTTGTTCAGTGGGCATCTGCGCTCAAAGAGGAGGAAGGAACTATATTAGGTCCTCTGCTGCAGAGATGGCTCTCAACCAARGAACCCA
Organism: Apodemus speciosus; assembly: GCA_002335545.1. NCBI lineage: Eukaryota > Metazoa > Chordata > Mammalia > Rodentia > Muridae > Apodemus > Apodemus speciosus. The sequence continues at coordinate 76,471 of BDUI01006978.1, forward strand.
GAGAACCTAGTCAAAATGCCTTGATTTCTACTACAAAAGTAAGCATCAGGATGCTGTGGGCAGACTCACAAATGTGGCTTCTGGCTGTGTTCATCCCAATCTCTCTGCCACGCACCCATTTTGCTTTTGGTAAGGCTGAGGGCCTCATCTTTCTCCAGCACCAGGATCATCCAAGGAACTCGTGGAAGAAGTAGATGCTGGCTGCTTTTCTTGTAGCCAGAGATCATTTTGTCATGAGCGCCCATGCCACAGAGTTAGCAARAGGAGAGTGAGGTGGGGGTACATGGAGATGGGCTAGYCTCCCACCATCCTGTCAGGCTTCCCTCAAGAGAGACCACCCATGGGCTCCCGGGAGCTGTTGGTCCTCATTCATATCTTCAAGGGAAATAAATTACAAACTCCCACAGTAAGAGCAGAGCTCGTGCCCAGAACATTTCAGTAAGTAATCTGAGTGCACAGATGCATAATATAACGTAGTTCTTGGTGATAGATTARCCTCACATTCACCATCTACAAGAAGACTTTATCCCAAATATTCAGCGCCTAAAGAGCTGAACTTTTCAGAATCAGGTCACTGTGAAGAGTCTTCTGAGATTCTTTCCAAGGAGCTAAGGCTGATCTCGGAAAAGATTCAAAGTTTGGGTCAGACTCTGGGTGGGTGGGTGACTGACTGGCACAAGCCACCAGCTGGGAGCCAGCAGTGGGTAGGAGTGTTAGCACTCGCCCTGCACTGGCACACACTGTGCTCTTTCCTCAGGAACAATGTGGATCATGAACTAGGTACGGCTCATGACCCTTCCCCCACTCCTCTACAGTGGGAGAAAGGTGAACATACTGGATGGGAAAAGATTCACCGAGAGCTTCTCCTCTCTCCTTTCTCTCCTTCTTTTAGCATTTTCCTCAATTAGTATTTAGAATTTCCTCTCATTTATCAGTCTCATTTATCCACATGATACAAGGTCCAGTGGCTGCTTAGAACCACATATGGAATCAAACTTCCCATATAGTGCTTTTTCTATGCACACACAGATAATAAAATTTGGTTAATATTTGGTTAATAAATAAGTCAAATTAAGAGATTAAAAATCAAGTGGAGTCATCATTATTATCAGTTGTAATGAAAGTTATCTAACACTTGTGAATTCTTCATTTCTGGAATGTTCCATTTAATGTCCTTGGTTCCTTGGTCTTTGGTTGACAGTAAATATCTAAAATAGCAGATAGCTAAACTCAGGGTAAAGGGGGATTTTGCAAAGGATTAGCATAGAGCCASTGTGAGAGGCTCAAATTCATGGATTGAGTCCTAACACCTAGAGATCTCAGAGTGCAGGGGCATCTGAAAACAGGGTCCTTAGAAGGGAAATGAAATTGTTAGGGGTGGGTCCTAATCCAATGTGACTGATGTCCTTGTGAGAAGACAACTATGGAAGAGAGACAGTACCATTTGTTTCTCTCATTGCTGTGACTAAAAACCGACCAAAGCTACCGWAGAAAGGAAGGGCTTATCCTGCCTCATAGTTTCAGGTAGACTGTCATGGTGGGATTATGGGGACGTCCTGGCTGCAGGAGCATAAGACATYTGGCGCTTACCTCATTCTCTCCTGCCTGTTCAGGCCTGGACCCCAACCCACATACACTCACATGTATGGTGAGTCTCCCCTTCCCAGGTGAACCTTTCTGGAACTGCCTTTATAGGCCCCAGGTGCATGCTTCCAAGGTGATTCTAAATTCGACTAAGGGGACAATGAAGTGTGATCACAGAGACCAGGGCCAGAGATGCATGTGCATATGCAAAAGACCACATGGTGACAGAGCATGCCACTGACCTCCAACCGACAGCTAAGCAGAGGGACCGCAGGGGAAAGCAGCGCTGCCTCCACCTCCATCCTGGATTCCAGCCTCCACACTCTGGCTTCGGTTCTTATGTCCTCACCATCGTCCAGTAGGATGTGGTGACACTGTTCCCAGCAGTTATGAGCAAGGACATGCAAACTCCATGGGGACACTTGCCATTATTTTACACTTAGGTGACAGAGTTCTGTCAGACATGCCTCGCTCATTCCTTCCTGGTCATTTGCTTTTCGTTTTACTTCAGTTTTCTTCTGAATTCCCTCCTTCCCCTGAGGGAAGCCTGTTAGGACAGTGGAAGGCTACTGGCAAAAACTTGGTTCCCATGTTTCTTRTTGTTGAACAAGATTGCATTAAGCAAGGGCATTGACAATTCCCATCCTGTCCCCTCCTCCCTCCTCCTTCCTCCCTCCTCCCTCATCCCTCTTCCCGTCTCTCCTCCCTCCTCCCTGGTTTTCCTTGTATCTCATCTTTGTATATGGCAGAGTTCTGTTTTTACTGCAAGGTACATTTAAAATTTTTATGTATTAATATCTATTAATCTTTTTTTGTATTAGTTCAGATTTTGATTTCATGCATAGAGAGAACTTTCATAACTAGTTGGTCGTACCTATTTTCACTCTGTAGTTTACTGTATTGACTTTACAATTTTGTACTTAAAACCTTGAGAGCATCTGGTATTCATTTGAGTATGAGAGAGGAATGTAACACTTTCCCCCTTAGATGAATAGGAAGCTGACATGGCACATTCATGGGCTAATCTGTCCTCTTCCTGTAGATTGAGAGAGATGCCTTTATGTAGCTGGGCCCTTGAGCCTGTGGCCTCCCTCGCAGGTGCCCAGCACTGTGGGCTGCTGAGGCTCCGAAYCCTGTTCAGGCAGCCTCGGCAGGACTARAGCCTTAGCCTAGCAGTCATGTGGCTATTAGTAGACAACCATCAACTCAGATGCTCCCTGAAGCACTCGGTCTTTTRCAYATGAACTTYRCTAAATTATGGCTGCTTCCTCCCCCCAACGCTGATGCTRGACTTTATAGGCTCACGYGTGTGAGGGAAGCCCTGCAYACAGGAYGACCAACCCCACCCTTTCCTTCTTGCGGTGGCCAGCACCCAGCTGTCCAGCAATGCTGGGTCACCATTCTCAGCAGGACGTCCTTGCTTCGTTCTCAGCCTTACTCTCTTGCCACACCACGGAGTTTGATGCCAGCTTCGTATTTCCGGCAAATGTCCTCTGTGATGTAAAGAAATCACAAGAACATTTGCTGACTCTCTTTCAAGTCATTTAATAAATATATCTGATGATTACTTAGATCTCTCTCCCTTGGAAAATTACTGTAAATTATATTAATATATTTCATGGTATTGCGTTATTTCCATATTCCTAGTAGTGAATCTTAGGTAGTTGGTGGCCCACTATTCTTTGAATTTATTCTTTTGTTCAGTGTGAAAATACCCCATGAATAACCTTATGCCAATGCTGCACCAATGCTCCCAAGTACAGTAGCTCTGTAAGCGCATTGTTTCGGTTTGTCTTTGGCAAGTTGAGGCTTAAGTGCGCTGCTAGACAGGCACATCCCAGTGACCAGCGAGCAGACGTCCATGCTCTGGGTTTTCCCACGCTGGTAGACGGGCACATCCCAGTGAAGACAGCGAGCAGACGTCCATGCTCTGGGTCTTTGCACTCAGCTGCTCCGCACTGGGGAGTCTGACCGAAAGCCTGGTTTACGTTCTACAAGTGTGAGCGTTGTTCCCCTTTGCCATCGCATCCGGGTGTCCGTGCAAAGCACTCAGAGGTCAAGGGTTTCAGAATTTCAGCTTTGCTTAAAATAGAGCAGTCGAAGGCTCAAAGCAGCTCATAAAGGTTACTTAGTAATTGACGTTTATGACTATTGCATTAACATTGCGCCTGTAGCCGATATGCCTGAATTCATTAATTCTGTTATTCAGCTCTTTGGGTTTGTTACTAATATTATTCAGGTCTCCTGGGTCTTTGTATTCTATTTCTTCGATGTTCAAAAGTTGCTCAATGGGTTAAAATTCTTCAAAACCAACCAATTTTATCAAACTCCCTTGTGTGTTTTATTCTTGCCTGGCTTCTCGGGGGCTGGTATTTGAAGCACAGGCACTCTTGACCACAGYGCCATAACTGCAGATTTCATGTACCATGAAAGAAAAATTACCTTTTGCCCCGTTCACTAGATTCAGTCCTTTTCTGGATTCGATACCAAGGCCTGCTGCACCATTCCTGCTTGGACTTGACCTGTTAGGTTCCGATCCATCTCTGGAACGCCAAAGCCTCAGACTTCCTGCGTGGCTTTACTGCAGAGAAACTCTTGCTTTTCCTCTCAAAGCACCACACCATACTTAGTGCTTGTCCTAGAAAGTTCCGACCCTGTATTTTGGCTGTATTATGACTGACATGTCCAGCCAAGAATGACTACCCTCCTTTACTTCT
>BDUI01006981.1:41700-61922 GCA_002335545.1 Apodemus speciosus
CAAAGGTAAGGGTGCAGGGGTGCATGTACCCACCCACACAGGCCCAGGGCAGAAGCATCAATACTGCTGCCAATCTCAGGAAGAGATTTCTGGGGTTTGGATACCCTTTGACCCACTTTGTGTCAGGCCAGCTTCTCCCAGTCCCACTGTTTCCCAGCTGTGTGTGTGTGTGTGTGTGTGTGTGTGTGTGTGTGTGTGTGTGTGCTCAATCAAGCTTGCTTGGTCACTCATGCATAAACACATAACTGCTTAACATATACACAAAATGACATTCTTCCATGTATGTGCATATATACAAATATATCGTCAGACATACATAAACATAACATTTTCATGGGAGCTGCCTTTAAAAGAAAGTACACTTAAAATGATCTGCTCTAAATTATCTTATTCATTGTACTGAAAGGTACAGTCATGCCATGGAAAAAGGGAAAAGGTTTCTTGGTGGTGGTCCCCCCCAGAAAAACAGGGTTTTTCTCTATAGCAGCCCTGGCTATCCTAGAACTTACTCTGTAGACCAGACTGGCCTCGAACTCAGGGATCAGCTTTTCTGCCTCCCAAGTGCTGAGATTTAAGGTGGGTTCATCCTTGCCTGGGAGGAGACAAGTTTTTAACGGTGATTTTTCCTGTATCTTTAAACATTAAAATATTAAAATTCCAATGGTCTCTTCCAGAGAATACGCTAGTTCATCAAGCAGAATTTGTGGCCTGTCTTACCATCTGTGGAACACAAAACAGAGTAAACTGCCTGAGCATGCATCACTAAACTAGAGCAGTCATGTAAACCGTTTAGGTGTTGGGAATACCACTGTGAGACAGCTGGGCGCAGTTGTCCCTGCTCTCCCTCAGTCATGCTTACCTAATGACTGGGCAATCCGTTACTACTGGGGTGGGCTGCTTTGAATGTAATCAGCCCCCACTGGCCCATAGGAAGGAACTCTATTAGGAGGTGTGGCCTTGTTGGAGGAAGTGTGTCTGTGGGGACAGGCTTTGAGGTCTCCTATGCCCAGTGTGACACCCAGTCTCTCCCCGCTGCCTGCAGATCCAGATGTAGAACTCTCAGCTCCTTCTCCAGCACCAGGTCTGCTTGCAYACTGCCGTGCTTCCCGCCATGATGACAATGGACTGACTCTCTGAAACTATAAACCAGCTCCAATGAAATGCTTTGCTTTGTAAGAGGTGATGTGGTCATGGTGTCTCTTCACAACAGTGAAACCCTGACTAAGACATGGGCCCTTCTGGGAGTGAGCAGAAGCTCCCTTGAACCTGCGCTGGGGACAGGTGCCTTACATTGCCACTCCGAAGTAGCAGGAAAGTCACCAATGAGGGAAGCTTTTGTATCTATTTTATATCCATGCCTGCATTCTCAGCAATGGAAAACACACACACACACACACACACACACACACACACACACACACACGTAGCCCTGTCAATATTTAACCTCGTGATCCACCCAGGACCTATGGAGAAGACAAATACTGCATCAGCTGTATCAAGTGTATTAGCTGACAGCTTCTAAATGTATTAATATTTAACCAGCGCTGCTTTCAGCTTCAACTGCAAGTCACTATTCACGGTATAGCGCGTGTTCCTGCCCCACGGAGCATGCGTCCTGCTTAGGGACCACACCCAAACCAGGACAGATGAACGGGCAGAGCGTTTGTTAGTTCGTGTTTTAAGTTGGAAGGAGGGGAAATGAAGCCAAAGAAAGGCATGTGGGAGGGAGGGTAGCTGAGCAATGGCAGGCAAGATCCACGCCAGAGAAGAGACATGAGGCAGGCAGGAGAAGCGGAGCCTCAGGCATGCAGATCTGTGGACAGGATGAGGAGGATTTGGACTTACAGTGGCTGAGATAGAAGCCATGGAAGGGTTTTGAGAAGAGGCATGAGCCAATGGGTAACTATAAAATGCTGAGGCTCTCCATATAAGATCTGCATAACCTTGGGTTCCTCAGCAGTCTGTCATGGGGGGAGGGGAGGCCCCACCCATCTCCGAGGATATATACCGCTGTTGAGGGGAAAGGGAGAGGCATCTTCTTCAGTGGTGGGCGTAACCACTGCTCAGGCAGCCATGCTCCTGTAAACAAACCCTCACCTGTACTCCTAAACAGCTAATAATATGCACTGAGCTATGCACACATATTCGAGGTGAGAGAGAGGTCATGAAATTTACCAGATGAGGAGCCGGTTGAAAAAAAGGGAATTAGCCTGTGTGGGAGGGGAGCGAAGAGTAGAGAGGGTGAATATGACCTAAATGGGGTACGTGTGTGTTTGAAATGATACTGGGACCCATTAGACTGTATAATTAATAGATGCTAATTAAAACAAAACCTCTGTGGCTTGCGGTGGTGTAGCAGTTGAGCAGGGTGTGGCTGGACTTAGAGAGACTGACAAAGTGTCTCCAGACTCATCTAGACAAGCACGTGGTTGCTGGAGCATGGAGCATGGAGATAGCTAGAAAGAACCAGATTCCACAGATTTTGAAAGCAGGTCTTGGCAGAATTGATGGTGAACCAAATAGGAAATGAGTTGAGGACAACATGAGTTTTATCCTGCGCAGCTAAAAGGATGAAGCAGCCATTTGAAAGGGATAACAGTAATTCAGTTCCGGGCATGTAGAGTTAGAGATCCGATGGAGATACCGAGTGACAGCTACGATAATCTGTTTCAGGTACTTCCTCTGTGCACAGAGGTCTGTCAGTGACATGATACCCCAGGGAGGGTTTTATTCCTTTTGGCTCCATTTTACAGGTGAGGAAGTGGAGTCACAGATGGATTAATTCACTTTCCCCAGGCTGCAAGGCTGGCCCATGCTGTGATTGGGGCATCTGGATTCGGGGTCCTTGTTCTCAGCCCTGGGGAAGAGCAGGGACAGAGTTTGGTCTTTCTTTTCTTTTCCCTTATTCTTTGCTGCACGGATGTGTCTGAGAAGCCTCATCATGGCTGCCCACTTCTGGCTGGCTCAGGCATCAAAGGTCTGGCCCTGGGAGAGGAGCCACTGAGCTCAGCAAAGCCCTTCGCTCTTCTCATCTAAGCCCCTGGCCTAAGGACATTCAGCTAACAGCCTGGGTAAAATAGACCATCCTAGATTCTGAAGCCGGAGAATGAATAGACGGTACGGGACCAAATGGGAACAGTGTGTGAGCTGCAAGGGCCTGCCTTCCCTCCCCGCCCCCCAGGCATTTATCTTTCAAAGGAAATATGGGTGTTTTCACTTATAAAGGTAAAGATCTGTATTGAAATCAGCACTTGTTGATATGCGGGTTTGATAAGTTTCATTTACAATTGAATAAACACAAGCAGATGTTTTTTAAAGTACCTTGAAGTATAAAGAACAGCAGTACAAGGTGTCACCCCTTTAATAAGAGGAATATTACCAACGTCCCAGAAGCCTGGGATTCCCGACGAGCCACAGCCTCCTCCACCACAGCCCCTCCGTTCGCTGCTTCCCCCCCCCCCCCCCCCCCCCCGCCCCCAGCCTCGTGGTAACGGCCACAGCATTTCTCGGCTTTGTACCTTCTTTGGACAGCTTTGTGACCAACACATTCGTCAAGGAGAGTGTGATTTAATTTAGCCTGGTTCTGAACTTTGCCAAAATGAAATAATGCTCCAGTGAGTGTTTTGCGACTTTCACATAGCATGTGTGAGACTCGCCCTCACTCTTCCCTAGAGCTAGAATTTCTTCCATGTCTCTTGCCAGGCTCTCCGCTGTGGTCATGGCATTACACAGCAGGTCATTCACCAGGCTACCGAAGGGCAGTGGAGTCCTCTCTACTATCAGCAGTTAGCAGAGCGCATCTGTGGACGTTCTTTATGCTTTTCCTTTGTTTTTTTTTTCTTTCTTGTTTTTATCTCTGCTTTGAGAGACTGATCTAAGTGGGCCTTAAATCCCTTATGTGGCCAAGGATGACATTGAACTTTTTAGAAACAATATTCTTATGAATTCTTTGAGAATTTCATGCATTGAATTTTTGTGGAATTGACCCTCCTTCCACACCCCCTCCCAGATCCACCCCACCACCCTCNCATCCCTGGGCTGGTAGTCTTGGGTTCTATAAGAGAGCAAGCTGAGCAAGCCAGGGGAAGCAAGCCAGTAAGGAACATCCCTCCATGGCCTCTGCATCAGCTCCTGCTTCCTGACCTGCTTGAGTTCCAGTCCTGACTTCCTTTGGTGATGAACAGCAGTGTTGAAGTGTAAGCTGAATAAATCCTTTCCTCTCCAACTTGCTTCTTGGTCATGATGGTTCTAGGAATAGAAACCCTAAGACAGTAGACTGTCTTACTCTGTCTCTAGGTATTCCAGAACCATTATTGGGGTGTGGTGGCTGGAAACTGTTGCTAAGGATTCCCTGGGTAGGTGGGCTGTGTCTTATTCCGTCTCTAAGGACATTGCATTACCAGAGCGTGGGGGCTGGCTAGAAACTGCTGGCCCATTGTCCTTGCTTCAGGCCGAGCAGTGGAGGACTCTTCTGAGGAATGACCTCCTGACTCCACGAAAATTAGAAATAACAGGAGTTCAGGAGTTGAGGGTGTGGCTATGTCTCAGCAAGATGGTAAACACTGGAACCTTCAAGATGGCCCTTAAGGCTGTGGGAAAGAGCTCTAAATACACGAGTTTGAAAATATATAATTTCTCAACTATGCAAAAAATAATGGTACAATTTGAATTATGTGAGGGACTTTATGAATCTAAAGGAACAAAGGCAGATACAAAGGCAGGCAGATTTCTCAGTTTAAGGTCAGCCTGGGACACAGTTAAGTCCAGGCCCAGATGTGGTGGAAATGATAATTCCAGGGGAGGGTCCCACCCAACTAGTTTATGGTCTGTGTTTAACAAAAGCAGACAGATCTGAATTCTTTTGCAATGTTAAGAAAAAAATGTCTGCTTGCTATCTCCTAAGAATCAAAGGGCTGGGGTCATGGGATGCTGATTCATAGGATAATCAAAAGAGAACCCAGAATAAATAACTGAATTAATATGTAAATAAAAAACTGGACTGTCGGTCTGCAGGAGATGAGCTAGCCGAAAGTAATAGCAATTCTTCTTTAGAATTTTCTCTAGTGAGGGTAGAGCTATCTGGAGATCTCTGGACAGCAAAAACAGCTCTTCAAGAATTTTTCTAACAGGATTTCCAACTTGGTTGGAAGATCCAATAATTTTTTTTTATAGTAGCTTTCTGACTTTGGTCAGAAAATCCATGAGCTATCCAGACAGCTTTTAGAATTCACTAGCGGAAAGAGTGTTAGGGTTCATAATTCGGAAAAAAAATGATACCCTGGACTCAAATAGTATGTAAACGCAAAGAGTGTTTTATTCTGCACCAGTCAGCATGCTGGGGTCTCCCATTACCAGGATAGAGAGATAACCAAGTGAGCTCAAAGGCCTGATTTACAGCACATTAGGGGACTCCAGGGGAAGGTGACCTCTGTGTTAATCTGTAGGCTCCATCAGTAGAGACATTCCATTACCAGGACGTGGGGCTGGAAACTGTCTGAGGAAGTAGCTGAGGAGGTCTGGAAACTGCTGCCGACCCATTGACGGCTCGCCTCAGGCCAGGTGGCGGGGCAGCTTCTGAGCCTGGACTTGCCCAGTCCTGAACTTATGTGAGAGCTGGCTCAACCAGAGAGTTCTTAGAATAACAAGAAAATGCTGTCTAGAGTGGAGCAGAGCACACACACACACACACACACACACACACACTCATGAGAAGGAAGGATGAGAAGGAAGGAGCACAATCTGGAAAGCCATCTCAGCAGAACCTAGCTTGGACCTACAATTTGACTTGTAGTCATTTGTTTGACACTTTCAGACACCCCTTCCTCAGAACCCCTGCCCGTGCTGAGGCTGGTCCTCGGCAGTTGGAGAGGCTGAGGTAGTAGTTGACTGACTTAGAACGTTTTTCTCATTTGAGCATAGGAATCTTAGGTGTTGTGGAGCACCACACTAGGTGTAAGTGGTGCTAGGGGCTGCAAATGCAGGCTTTCTGCGTGCCAGGCAAGTGGTCTACCAACCGAGCCACATCCCCTAGGCCTCCTCTATGATTTTCTATGTGTTCGTAATCTACAGCCTGGCGAGCGTATGCAAGTGGTTCTCTTGTATAAGAAAGTAGGAGGGAAATGGCTACATTATACGATGTTTTCATCTCCAGACTGATGGGATGACACACCAGCTCGGCTTATAGGCGCGCACCACCCAGAGCAGCTGAGGCATGGTTTCTGATGTAGTTTTTTAGTTGGCGTTTTCAAGATTAGAAAACAAAGTTGAATTTTCTTTTTCCTTTTTGTGTGTGTGTGTTTGTGTAAGTGTGTGTGTGTGTAATTTCCTAAAATGCTTACTTTAGTTATTTTAGCTTGTCTTTAATTCCTTTTTTTTTCCTTGAAGGTTTCTAGAAAGTCCTGGTGAGTCCAATGGGTGGTGGCTATTTCCTTCTACATTATACATTCTTTGTTTTATTTGATTCCTTTATTGTATGCTGAATGTTTTCTGCCCTTGGTTAAAAATCTAATCTTCTCTACTTCATAGTAATAAGTGCATCTGGCTGTTATCTTCTGTATTTCTTGTGTAGCTTTGACAGCCTAATGCTCCATTCCCCTAGAGTTGCTTTCCTCTATGCACTATGAAGTACAAGTTTAGTCTCACTTTTTTTTATACATAAATACCCTGTTTCCTTAGTGCTGTTTTGATTACAACCAAGCACAACAGCCCAGATTTAATGTCTGAGACCCACAATGTCCAACTGACTCATGAAAGTTGTCCTCTGATCTCCCTGTGCTTGTGTGCCATGGCATGTGACACCCACTCCTACACACAGGACAGCACGGGGCCAGAGAAGTAACTCGTTTACTTCCAGAGACCCCAGGTTCAATTCCCAGCACCCACATGGTGACTCACAACCATCTGTAACTCCAGGTTCAGGGGCGTTTGACTCCATATATGCAAGCAACATGCAACACATAAAAAATAATAAAATAAGATTAACTTTTAAAAAATAAACCAGAGATCTCAAAGAATCAGCAATAAACAGTTGAATTTAAAAGTAGGCAAAATATATCAGCAAATTTGCCAGTAAGATACACATCTATAGAAATGGTAAATAATGATACAAAAAGATATTCAGTATTTTAAGCCATTAAGGAAATGCAAATTAAAAGACCCTATCACTATTATTATTATTTTTTTTTTTTAAAAAGACTGTTCGCTGGGGGAATGCCTCAGTGGATAAAGCACTTGCTGTACACATGTGAAGACCTCAGTTTGAATCCAGAACCCACATAAACCTAGATACCATAAGTCATTTCTGTAATCCCAGTGCTCTAAGGTGAGATGCACTGTGGAGACAGGAGAATACCTGGGGGCTCACAGGTTAAGTAGTGTGGCTCACTCAGCAGTGGATAGAAGGCCCTCTCTCAAAGCAGAAGGCAGAAGCGGCGTCTCAGGTTGTCTTCCGACTTCCACGCACGTGTCATGTGTATACCATAATCCTACACAGAAACGTGTGTGTGTGTGTGTGCGTGTGTGTACTTATACACATGCATGTTTTTTTTAAAGACTAAAGAAGTACTAACAGTATTAAATGCTTAGAAATTAGATTGTTCATGGGTTAGTAGTGGAGTTATAAAATGCTATATCACTATAGAAAATAGCTTGATAATTTCATATGACACTAGACATGCAATTACCATGCCACCCAACAACTGAAAATCTATTTACTCTGCAGAATGGAAGTTTCTTTTCATACAAACCCATTGCAAATGTTCTTAAGAGCTATGTTAAAATACTCAGAACTGGAAAAGGCTTAGCTGTTCTTTGATGGATGGGATATATTTGATCCGTTTGGGTGGTTAAGCTGGTATTTCCCATGTCACCGCATATCTATCAGCCATCAATAAAAAGGAATGGATTATTAACATCCACAACAATTCGATTGCATCTCAGGGGCATTTTTGTGGGGTAATGAAAGCCAGTTCTTAAAAGTTACACACTTTATGATTCCATTCACATACTGTTCTTGACAGAGCAAAAGTGTGGAAATAAAGACCAAAGTGGTGGTCGCAAGGGGATAAGAAACAGAATATGGAGGGGCCATCAGAATATGGAGGTGGGGGTCAATAGGGGTGTAGCCGTTAAAGGAGACCATGGCAGATCTTTCTAGAAATGAAGCTGATGTTTTTGCTTTGGTTGTAGAGATACCACTTTTCGCATTGCTAACACAATAGAACTATTACAATATGCACATATGTAAGACTAGGCGATCTGAATTAGAATTAGTTTGTAGGGTTGAATCAGTATGTATGTCTTTGCTGTGATATTCTACCTGAAGAGGTAGTTCAGGAAGGAGTGTGACTCTGTAGGGACTGGAAGGGTGGCTCAGTGGTTAAGAGGACTTAGTAGTCTGTCGGAGGACAAGAGTTCAGGTCCCAGCACCGACATCAGGTGGGTCAGCAGCAGCCACAGCTCCAGCCCCAAAGGAGCTGTCACCATCTTCTGATCTCTATTGGAACCTGCACACACACACACACACACACACACACACACACACACACACACACACGAACATGCACACAGATAAATTAACTTACCCTTTCCTTTTAAAAGTGACAGTAAGAAGGACTGAAGAGATGGCTCAATGGTTAAAAGCACTGGCTAGTCTCTCTGAGGACCCAGGTTCAATTCCTGTCACCCACAACAGTCTGTATCTCCCAGTCCCAGGGGATCCAATGCCCCTTCTAGCCTGTGGGCACCAGGCACATACTAGGTACACATGCATACATGTAGCCGAAGCAATCCAATACATAAAAATAAATAAATGTTAAAAGAGAAGAGAGGGGTGGAGAGAGCACTGAGGGACAGAGAAGTAGGGAGGGAAGGAAGGAAAGAAGGGAGGAAGGGAAGGAGGGAGGGAGGGAGGGAGGGAGGGACTATAGGGAAAAAAGTCTAACAAAACTCCTTAGGTAAACAGTTAATGAAAAGAGAAACACCATATTCAGCCAGCTTTGTATGAGGAGAGAGTCCTAAGGCCCACGTTTCAATCTGCCTTTATGTGCATATGTATGCAGTGAGTATATTTTTGTGTGTCTACATGTGAGGAAGGCACGGGTTGGCAGAACCACCCCTGGGTTTCGGGAGACGGCAGGATCTCTCAGTAGGAAGCAGTGCTCTAATCGGAGCAGCCCGGGCGGCTGGCAAGCCCCAGCAGTCCCATTTCTGCCTCCCTCCACAGTGCTGGTGTTACCAGCACATGCAACCCCGCCTGTTTTATTGTGTGGGTGCTTAGGATCAAACTCGGGCTCCCATACTTCAACAGCAAGGACTTTACCCACTGTCTGGGTCGCTGTTCTATTGCTATGAAGAGATACCATGGCCAAGGCAAGTTATAAAAGAAAGCGTTTAACTGGGGGCTTGCTTACGGGTTCAGAGTTGGTCTCTGATCAGGAGGCAGGAAGTAGCTGAGAGCTGCCATCTCACCCAGCGTACAGGCAGAGAGGGAGGGAGAGGGGAGGGGCAGGGGAGGGGAGAGTAAGGGGAGAGATAGATAGATAGATAGATAGATAGATAGATAGATAGATAGATAGATAGATAGATAGATAGATTGATAGATTGATAGATTGATAGATAGATTGATTGATTCTGGGCCTAGCCTGACCTTTTTCAACCTCAAAGCCCACTCTCAGGGAAACACCTCCTCCACCAAGGTCACACTAACTCCAATAGGGCCACGCCTCCTAATCCTTTACAGTTTCTTCTTCTACTAACTGGGGACCAGGCATTCAAACACATGGCCTACGGGGACGATCCTCAGTCAGCCACCGTACCCAACTGATCCGTCTCTCCAGCCCCGCGGTATGCTTTTGGTAGTGACTCCCCGGGAGACCTCAGCCAGTTCTCTGCCCTCACTCACCCCAGACGATCCCTTGCCTGACATGGCGGCTGCCGTTGCCCAGGACCCAAGGGACAGCAGGGTAGACAACTATTTACACTGTACCCTCCCGGATTTTCGTCTCTTCTCAGCCCTCACATTGGCCATGCCCTGCTGGACGTGCCCTTCCTTCGACGCGGTGAGAAGATGCCCTCTGACGTCGGAGAGCAGCTGGACCACCCATTCTGAGGACACCAGCAGCCCCAGCATTGCTCCTTCGCACACAGACCTGCAGCTCATCAGTGCTGAGGAGCCGGCAAGCKGCAGGGCTTCCGGGACCGACTCCACGGGTAAGCCGGAGCTCCGAGCCAGAGCACCGCGCACATCTTCTTGGGGCACTCGGGCCCCCTCAGGTCCTCGTTTCCTCCCACCCCCACAGCCATCTTTGTTTGTAGAATGAGTGCTTGTCCAGTTCGAAAGCTAGCATCTTCAGTGGTTTGCATTCGCATTGGGGTGGGAGAGGGCACATAAACAGACCGCATGGTGACTCGACCGGTGGTTCACATTGAGAAAGCATTTGATGGTGCATCTTAACAGTGTGGATTTCTGTTTAATACAAGTATCGTTTCGTGGTTAGTGTGCTTTCTCCTCCAATTGCTGCTGATCTGAGTGTAATATAGTTTCAAGGCTGATTCTCTCCTCCAGCCACCCACGCATCTTTCCTCCTCAGTAAGAGGAAGGGTAATTTCAAGAGAGAATAAGTAATTGTTATGTGAAACAGCATGAGAATCCAGGTTCAGCCACAGGCGGGTAACGATTTTGCAGCCAGATGCGTGTAGCATCATGCCTTCACTGAGCGTGTGCTGGCCTGTAATGTCCTATGGTCCTGTTTGTTAAACGTCGCAGTAGTCACAGGATGGGATTCTGGCTTTCACTGCAGGTGGAAGACAGGCCCACCACCAGGCACTGAATCATGGGCTGTTTGGGATGGTATTGGACAGACATGTTTTGGTGTTTGTGCTATTTGGCCAAAGGATTGTTTTCCTCTGAAAATGACAGGAATTACTGCAAGTTGCTCTGTGGGCGAAACTATTCCCATAGACACCCCAACAGTGTCAACAGTATTTTGTTTTCCTTCTCCAAAAACATTGTGAAGCTTGTCGCCAATCATTATTGATGTTTAGATAACATTTTCTCTCATGCAGGATGCTGTTAGATTCTGCAAGCATTAAGAGTGATCCTGCACGGGGAGTCAAAGGTTTAGATAGGATTTGCTTTGGAATTTGATAGAATTGCCCTCCAGCGTGGTTCACCAAGGAATCTATTTTTGCCAGCCACAGTTCTTAAGAGCATTTTGTTCGCATCAACACTTCTTCAGTTTGCTTTAGTCTCTGGCTTATGTGGCCCTTAAATGCCCACGACTCTGTGGGACAATCTCCTGGACGGGAGGCAACTGCAGCAGCTGGGCCTCTTAGGGAGAGGCTGGACTTCCTCCTCACCTCTCGGGGCCTTCCGCTTCCTTCCCAAGACTTCACAGGGAGGAGGCACATACTCCCTGGACTGTTAATGGATGCTCAGGTCCCACAATCACAGGTTCAAATCCTGCATCTACCATACCAGCCACATGCCGTTCAGCAATCCTTATACTACACACACACACACACACACACACAAACGCACACACATATATACATACAGACATGTGTATATACGTGTGCTCTTATTTTTCATGTTACCGTGACCAAATACCTGACAAGAAACAACTTAAGGATGGAGAACCTTATTAAGGTTTGTGGTTTGAAAGAACGTAGCCCATCCCAGGAGGCAGGCATGGAAGCGGGGGGCCGCATGGTGTCCAGAACATGTGGCTGTGGCGGGACTTCTCACTGCCTCACATCTTGGTGGGACAGGAAGCAGACAGACAGGAAGCAGGGCCTGGTAAATTTCAGGATCTCCTCGGGACTCAAGTCCTCCAGCGAACATCTACAGTCCCCCAAACATCACCGGCTGGGGACCAAGGGACTCTGCGGAATGTTTGGGGKTTTTTTGTTTTGTTTTGTTTTTTGTTTAAATATTCAAATAATGGAGGCTGGGGGAGGGAAAGAGGAGCGAGAGTGTGTGTTTGTGGCACTGGAGATCAAATGGAGGGCCACATGGATGCTTGCTCTGTTCCTAAGCTACACCAGGCACGTCTCCAGCCCAAGACCTTACTATCTTTATGACTCAGTTTTATCATCTGGCAAATAGAAGTAATAGCAGGCTGTACCTAACCGCATGAGACAATTTGTATAGAACGAGCTTTGTGATGCCTGAGTTGGAAGACGTGATACCAGGGATAAACTTATTTCCCTGCCTAAGAGGTCTCATGGCCCTGGAGAAGTATACATTGGGCCCTTTACTGAAGAAATCACGAAGAGTTCTTGGTTCTTGGTTGGGGAATGGCTTCTGCTGTCTCATTAGGTGGCAGTTGCTTATACTAATTCTTATCCGTTCAAGTGACTTTAAAATCAGAGTTGTAGCCTGCACTGGACATGGTGCTAGTAGTAATTCTTATTTTTACTGATCAGTTATTTTTCGACCCAGGGAAATGAGACAATTCAAACTGGATTAGAGGGAAACTGCTCTCAAATGAGTTCACTAGACCCAAGGCTAGGGAAGCTGTCGTGTGGAGGGAGACAGAGGGGAGGGAAAGAGAAAGAAAGAGCTTACATACAGATAGAGGGTGAGAAGAGAGACCAAAATGTCTGGATTGTATAGGAAAAAGCCTTTGGGGGAGGGGAATCTCAGCCCCTGTGTTGGAAAGTTCAGGNGAGCTTCCCTGGTTGGACTGCTGGAGCCTAGATGGTGATGTTCTCAGTCCACAGAGCTCTGTCTGGCTAGCTGYCTGWGGTGCCCGGAGGCAAGTTGGCTGCTTCTGCTGTAATACAGGTATAGCCCACACAGATCGCCAAGTAAGTTGGTGGCCATGCRGAGACCATACGCAGCTCTGACCTGAGGCAAGATGGCAGCCTTTGCAGGGCCCAGAACCTACACCTGGCTGGTCAGCAGGGCCTGCTGCTCTTCTTAGCTCTTGAGAGCAGATCACTGTCTGCTGGTTTGAGTCCCCAGAGATCTTAAACTCTGGGTATCTCAGGTGCCTGAGCCAGCTTGGTGTGAACCAGCAGTGGCAAAGATGGCGGTGGCAGGGTGTGCAGGATCCCCCCAGGGCACAGAACCCATGCCTGTCTGGGCTACAGGAACCACTGTTCTGCTTAGCTCCTGAGCGAAGATTACTGCCTGGCTGTTTTGGTCCCCAGAGATCTTAACCTCGGGATAACTCTTGGATAACAAGTGTACCTGGTCCTTTTGTCCAGTCCAAGGAACAGCGAAGCAGGCTGTGGTGGCGGGCAGTGTAAGATCCCGCACAGGGCTCAGAGCCTACACCAGGCTGGCCCACAGGGCTTGCTGCTCTGCTTAACTCTTGAGTGCAGATCGCTGTCTGTTGGTTTGAGTCCCCAGAGATCTTAAACTCGGGGTATCTCAGGTGCCCAATCCAGCTTGGTGCGAACTGGCAGTGGCAAAGATGGTGGCGGCTGTGGCGGCAGCAGCGGAGGTGGGGAGTTCAGGATCTCCCCAGGGCACAGAACCCATGCCTGTCTGGGTTACAGGAACAGCTGTTCTGCTTAGCTCCTGAGCGCAGATTACTGCCTGGCTGTTTGGGTCCCCAGAGATCTTAAACTCGGGATAACACGGGTACCTGGTCCTTTTGTCCAGTCCAAGCAACAGTCAAGCAGGCTGCGGTAGTGGGCAGTGCCAACATTTCTCTTTTTATTCAAGTATATGAAAGATCATAATATATATCACTGAGAATAAATGATTTGTGTCATAATGGTAGATTTTAAGAAGTAAACAACATTAGATGTTTATGTCAATGTCCAGTTCAGATTTTATTGCATTCAAAAATTCTGCTGCATGTCTAGAACATTAATATGGATTCAGTATTTGTAAGCTGTACACAGTAAATATTGTAACTAAAATAGTATCATCAAATGTTATTTTTGCAACTGTATTTTTTAATTTATTTATTTATTTTGCACCTAATATTTTATTTCTCTCACCCCTATCCACTCTCTGACTGTTCCACATCTCATACCTCCTCCCCACACCCTGTCTCTACATGGATGTCCCTACCCCCAACCCCACCTAAACTCTAAACTCCGTGGGACCTCCAGTCTCTTGAGGGTTATGTGAATCCTCTCTGAATGAACACAGACCCAGCAATCCTGTACTATATGTCTGTTGGGGGCCTCATATCAGCTGGTATATGATGCCTGTTTGGTGTTCCAGGGTTTGAGAGATCTCGGGGGTCCAAAGTAATTGACAGTGTCAGTCGTACTAAAGAATTGTCCTTCTCTTCAGTTTCTTTCAGCCTTCCCTAATTCAACAACAGGAGTCAGTAGCTACTGTCCATTGGTAGGGTGCAAATATCTGCATTTGACTCTTTCAGCTGTTTGTTGGGTCTTCTGGAGTGTGGTCATGCTAGATCCCTTTTTGTGAAGACTCCATAGCCTCAGTAATAGTGTCAGGCCTTCCATTTCCTCACAAGCATCAGCTATCATCTGAGTTTTTTATCTCATCCATTTTTAGTGATGTGAGGTGGAATCTCAGGGTTGTTTTGATTTGCATTTCCCTGATAACTAAGGATGTTAAACCTTTATTTAGGCACTTCTCTGACATTTGGTGTTCCTCAGTTGATAATTATTTGTTTAGCTCTGTACCCCATTTTTTAATAGAGTTATTTGTTTCTCAGGAGTCTAATTATTCAGTTCTTTGAATATATTGGACATTAGTCCTCTATCAGAGGTAGGAATGGTAAAAACCTTTTCCCAATATATTGGTTACCATTTTATCCTATTGAAGTGTCCTTTGCCTTACACATGCTTTGCAATTTTATGAGGTCCCATTTGTCAATTGATATTAGACCATAAGCTATTGGTATTCCGTTCTGGACATTTTCCCGTGTGCACATGAGGTTGAAACTTTTCCCCAGTTTCTTTTCTATTAGTTTCAGCATATATGTTTTTATGTGCAGGTCCTTGATCCACTTAGATTTTAGATTTGTACAAGGAGATAAGTATGGATCAACTTGCATTCTTCTACATGCTAACCACCAGTTGAACAAGTAACATTTGCTAAAAATGCTGTCTTTTTTCCCCCACAGGATGGTTTTAGCTCCTTTGTCAAAATCAAGTCACTATAGGTGTGTGGGCTCATTTGTGGGTCTTCCATTCTATTCTATTGATCTGCCTTCCTATCATTGTACCAATATAATACAGGTTTTAGCACAATTGCTCTGTAGTACAGCTTAAGGTCAGAGATGTTGATTCCTCCTGAAGTTCTTTAAATGTTGAGAATAGTTTTTGCTATCCTGAATTTTTTGTTATTCCAGCTGAATTTGTAAATTTCTCTTTCTAACTCTATTCAGAATTGAGTTGGAATTTTGTTGGGGATTGCCTTGAATCTGCAGATTGTTTTCAGGAAGATGGCCAATTTTACTATATCAATCCTACCAATCTATGAACATGGGAGCTCTTTCTTTCTGATCTTTCTGAGATCTTCTTTGCTGGTGGGATTGCAAGCTGGTACAATCACTCTGAAAATTATTTTGATAGTTCCTAAGAAAATTGGACATATAACAACCTGAGGACCCAGCTATAACACTCCTGGGCATATACCCAGAAGATGCTCCAACATAAAATATGGACACATGTTCCACTATGTTCATAGCACCCGTATTTATAATAGCCAGAAGCTGGAAACAACCCAGATGTCTCTCAACAGAGGAATGGATACAGAAAATTTTATGTATTTACACAATGGCTATTAAAAACAATGAATTCATTAAATTCTTAGGCAAATGGATGGAACTAGAAAATATCATCCTGAGTGAGGTAATATAAGAAGTTCAAAATATCCAATATACAATTCACAGACCACATGAAGCTCAAGAAGAAAGAAGATTAAAGTGTGGATTCTTTGCTCTTTCTTAGAGGGGGGATCAAAATACCCATGGAAGGAGATACAGAACCCAGGGTGTGGAGCACAACCCAAAGGAAGGGCCATTCAGAGATTGTCCCATCTGGTCATCCATCCCATATTCAGTTACCAAACCCAGGAACTATCATGGATGCCAACAGGTGCTTGCTGACAGGAGCCTGATATAGCTGTCTCCTGAGAGATTCTTCCAGTGCCTTACAAATGCAGAAGTGCATGGTCACAACCATCCATTGGTCTAAGCACAGTGTCACCAGTGGAGGAGATAAAGAATGAACTCATGTAGCTATGGTGTATGTAGCCCCATAGCAGGAAGAACAATATGAACTATCCAGTAACCCCAGAGCTCCCAGGGACTAAACCACCATTGAGTGACCCATGGCTACAGCCATGTATGTAGCAGAGGTCGTTCTTGTGAGACATCAATGAGAGGAGAGGCCCTTGGTCCTGTGATGGCTNATTGTGGCACTTGGGCACAACCTGCCTGATAGTAGACTGCAGGGACCTGAGTCACAGTCCCCTCCCTGTCCTCTGTGTAGGAGTTCTGCAGGGACTTGGCAGCCTCACAGGACAGCGATTTGCAATGTAATTGTAGAGGGAAGGATTCTGTGATGAGCCTACACTTTGCGCTCAGTTTCTCACCAACCACAGGGATAACTACAGGAGGAACCCAAACAGATCCCCTGCATATGGGGGATGGAGGGGTGGGGTSCTGGAGAGTAGGGGCAGTAGTCTCTCTAGAGATCCCCATTCCAGGGCAAACGGCAGGAGAATTAGGAATAAACACAGCCTCAAAAACGCCCTGTTCTCTGTCATCCCTGTCCCCAAGGTCTCCTTTGCCCAGATAAGAAAGGCACAGCTGTCATCGTCACCAAGCAGAGAAAGCCACTGCCTTTACACAAGTTTGTAAACTGCTAGAGGGCAGAGGGAATAGGAGCACACCCCTCCTTTGATCTCTGTTCTAAGCTGGGAAGAAAAGGCACGTAAATGTTTGTAGTGGTTACAAGCTGCTCTAAGTGGTAGGATTAGACTCCGGTGTCTGCTTACAGGGAAAGTATAGATTTTAGTGTGAGCTCAGAATGCACAACTCTGGACAAACCRAGGAGCGTCGGGTGCAAATGGCCCATAATGGAGGCAAGAGTTGTCACCGTCCCAGATCCCTGTATGCCATTCACATTTAGAGTCAGGTGTTTCCCAGCCTGCGTTCCTTAGCAACTTTAGATAAGGCAGGATGCTGGGAGCACCTGGTTGTTATGTCTTGCCATGCCAGCTCTGCTGCAGATCCACGGTGTGCTTGTGTATTAAAGACTTTGAAAAGTTCTGAAACATATATGTATGTAACATACATACATACATATGTAAACATGCATGTGTGCTTTTGCACACACACACATATATTCTGTTTTCCATTGAGTTATGCCCCCTGTCAAAGTATGGCAACCTGAAACACATGAACTAGCAAGTTTTACTCAGAATTACATATCTGTACTGAAGTGTTGGAGGAAAACACAGAACTGGGAAAGAGATGTTTGATGAACTTGCTGAGGTGAGTTAACTTTATGAAGCTGGCTTTGCTTTGTCTCTCACACTGCTAGACCTCATGGCCTTTTTTGGGGGGGCGGGGGAAGGGTTGTTTTAAGTTCTAGATAGAGAGGATGTAAAAGTGCATTTGCTCTGCTTCCTCCTTTGTATGTAAACTGCTGCGGACTTTGAAACAAATTTAGACCAGATGATGGTGGTTCATCTGCGTTTAGCTCACGGCACTGGAGTTCTGCCAGAGCAGAAAGCCCTCCCCGACATGTAGGCCTTTTGGTTTTCTTTCTCAGAAACAAGTGTTTATGTCAGAGAAAGAGTTGAGGACTGAAGTTGGTAAAGTTTTTTGTTTTCTGTTTCTTATTCTTCTTGGCATGTGTATGTGCATGTTATGTATACATTAATGTGTATGTGTGTGTTTTATGTATGCATTAATGTGGGTGTGGGTGGGTGTGTGTGTGTGTGTGCACAACTTGTGGAAGTGATTGAGCTCTCAGGATTGGCAGCCAGCACTTTCACCTGCTGAGCCATTTCTCCTACATGATGATTATAATCTTCTGAATGATAATTACCTTCCTCCTAACAGGGATAACAGAGTAGTTTTTTAATCAAATTACATGTTTTCTCATGAAAAAAAAAACACAAATGTAACCTGAGTTCTGTTTCTGTAGTCTAGATGTGTTCATTAGTTGTGCACTTGTGTTTAAATGGATATTAAGAAAATACCCAGGTTGGAGAGATGGCTCAGTGGTTAAGAGCACTGACTGCTCTTTCGAAGGTCCTGAGTTCAAATCCTAGCAACCACATGGTGGCACACAACCATTGTAGTGAGATCTGATGCCCTCTTCTTGTGTGTCTAAAGACAGCTGCAGTGTTCTTACATATAATAATTAATAAATCTTAAAAAAAATAAAAAACAGAAAATGCCCTTCCCTCCAATAAATATCTCCCAAAGACTGCTTTGTTTGAAACTCTAGAGTTTCTCAGAGCATGGATTCTTTCACATAGTTCTTACATTTACCAGTTGTGGAGAACAAAGAATATTAGCCATTATTTTCCTACAAAGAAAGATTTTTTTTTGTCATCTTGTCATTAAGGAGATTTTTACATACATATAACTTAAGAATATTTCTATTYATAGAGCATCTGTTCTGCGCCAGGGAGGAATGTTCTGCACACTTTATACACATATTAGCCAGTCTTCACAGTCTTACAAGGCCATATTACTCAGATGTGATACCTACAGCCAAACATTGGACNACCATTGAGTGACCCATGGCTACAGCCATGTATGTAGCAGAGGTCGTTCTTGTGAGACATCAATGAGAGGAGAGGCCCTTGGTCCTGTGATGGCTMGATGCCCCAGTATAGGGGAATGCCAAGACAGGTTAATGGTAGTTGGTGGATTAGTAAGCAGTGGCAGGGAGGATGGGGGAGTGAGTTTTTGGAGGAGAAACGAGGAAAGGGGATAACATTTCATGTGTAAATCAAGTAACATCTTATTAAAAAAGAAAAAAATACTGTCAGTCATTGTGACCACCCCTTGTGTTGGTTTCCATTTTGGGTCTGTTACTGAACCTTCTTTTCCTCAGGCCTTTCTCAACTTCCATTCCTGTAATTCTTTCAGACGGGAATAATTATGAGTCAGAGATGTGACTGTGGGAAGGCCCTTCTCTCCCTCATTTGAAGCCCTTTCTTCCTGCTGGAGGTAGGCTCTTTAAGTTTGCTCTCCCTACTGTCAGGCATTTCATCTAAGGCTCTATCAGATTTAGTCCTGAGATTACCTCATCTCCAACACCTCTGGTGCATTTTGGAGGGTAGTCTCAACCTACTATCTTCCTATGTTGCCTCTTGCCATTCTTTTTGCTGGCCCTCAGGGCTTCAGTCCTTTTCCCTCAATACCAGATCAGGTTTCCCACTTCCCTCCACTCCCTTCCCTGCTCCACTTTTCCTCCCAAATACCTCCTTCCCTTGAGACTAGGGATTGCTTTCTTCTTCCTCCCAAGTGGGATGAAGAAACTTGCAAGCTTCTGTAAGGCAAAGGACATTCATCAATAAAACAAATCATCAACCTACAGATTGGGAAAAAAAAAACTTCACTAACTCCATAGGTGACAGAGGGCTAATATCCTAAATAAATAAAGAACTCAAAAAACTAATCACCTAAAAACCAAAGACATCAATCAAAAATGGGGTATAGAACCAAACCAAGATTTCACAACTGAAAAATCTTGAATGGCTAAAGAAATATTCAAAGTCCTTAGTGATCAGAGAAAGGCAAATAAAAATGACCATGAGATTTGACCTTACACCACACAGAATGGCTATGTGACACCCCAGGTGACAACACAAATTGGAGAGGATGTAAAGAAAGCAGAACATATCTCCATTGCTGGTGAGATTGCAAACTGGACAAAAGAGTCTGGAAATCAATCTGGAAGTTCCTCAGACAATTGGAAATAGATCTACCTGATAACCCAGCTATACCACTCTAGCAATTAAATCCAAAAGATGCCGCATTGAGCCACAGAGGCATATGTTCCACTATGTTCATAGCAGCCTTATTTGTGACAGACAGAAGCTAGAAACAAACCAGATATCCCATGACAGAAGAATAGATACAGAAAATGTGGTTCATTTACACAATGAAATACTACTCAGCTACTAAGAAGGAGGATACCCTGAGCTTTGCAGGCAAAYGGATGGAGCTAGAAAATATCATCTCGAGTGAGGTAACTCAGACTCAAATGAGCAGGTATGGTATGTCCTCATTAGTACTTGGATGTTAGGAAAAAAA